>WNWK01005057.1:47500-100000 GCA_009830355.1 Cherax destructor | reverse complement strand
ACTAGTGTTTTACAGACCTTGGTTGTAAATTATCAAGGTTACTAGTGTTTTACAGACCTTGGTTGTAAATTATCCAGGTTCTAGTGTTTTACAGACCTTGGTTGTAAATTATCAAGGTTACTAGTGTTTTACAGACCTTGGTTGTAAATTATCCAGGTTCTAGTGTTTTACAGACCTTGGTTGTAAATTATCCAGGTTACTAGTGTTTTACAGACCTTGGTTGTAAATTATCCAGGTTACTAGTGTTTTACAGACCTTGGTTGTAAATTATCAAGGTTACTAGTGTTTTACAGACCTTGGTTGTAAATTATCCAGGTTCTAGTGTTTTACAGACCTTGGTTGTAAATTATCCAGGTTCTAGTGTTTTACAGACCTTGGTTGTAAATTATCCAGGTTACTAGTGTTTTACAAACCTTGGTTGTAAATTATCAAGGTTACTAGTGTTTTACAGACCTTGGTTGTAAATTATCAAGGTTACTAGTGTTTTACAGACCTTGGTTGTAAATTATCCAGGTTCTAGTGTTTTACAGACCTTGGTTGTAAATTATCCAGGTTACTAGTGTTTTACAGACCTTGGTTGTAAATTATCCAGGTTCGTTTTACAGACCTTGGTTAAATTCAGTTGGTTTTACAGACCTTGGTTGTAAATTATCAAGGTTACTAGTGTTTTACAAACCTTGGTTGTAAATTATCCAGGTTCTAGTGTTTTACAGACCTTGGTTGTAAATTATCCAGGTTCTAGTGTTTTACAGACCTTGGTTGTAAATTATCAAGGTTACTAGTGTTTTACAAACCTTGGTTGTAAATTATCAAGGTTACTAGTGTTTTACAGACCTTGGTTGTAAATTATCAAGGTTACTAGTGTTTTACAAACCTTGGTTGTAAATTATCAAGGTTACTAGTGTTTTACAGACCTTGGTTGTAAATTATCCAGGTTACCAGTGTTTAAGGGATGTTGGTTGTAAATCAGCCAGGTTACCAGTGATTGTGATCATGAGTGAAGTGAAGCAGTGTTACGAGACTAGTGCAGTGTAGCACAGTGCTGTGTACACTGTTAACATCACAGCAGCAGCAGCGTCATGTCTGCACAAGTTGCTGGAGCACTGTGCAGCAGCAGCAGCAGCAGCAGCAGCAGCAGCAGCCACTCTGCCCTACCCCAGGACCTCCTCCCACCTGTCTTTACCGTCACGTGAGTCTATTATCCAGGTTTTCGTCTGCATTACCCAAGTTTTCTTCACTTTTCGTCTTTATTATCCAGGGTTTCTTAACTTTTCGTCTGTTTTATCTAAATTTTCTTCACTTTTCGTCTACATTACCCAAGTTTTCTATACTTTTCGTCTGCATTACCCAAGTTTTCTTCACTTTTCATCTATTACCCAGGTTTTTCTTCACGTTTCGTCTGCATTACCCAGGTTTTTTTTCACGTTTCGTCTGCATTACCCAGGTTTTTCTTCACGTTTCGTCTGCATTACCCAGGTTTTTCTTCACGTTTCGTCTGCATTACCCAGGTTTTTCTTCACGTTTCGTCTGCATTATCCAGGTTTTTCTTCACGTTTCGTCTGCATTACCCAGGTTTTCTATACTTTTCGTCTGTATTACCCAAGTTTTCTATATTTTTCGTCTGCATTACCCAAATTTTCTATACTTTTCTTCTGTATTACCCAAGTTTTCTATATTTTTCGTCTGCATTACCCAAGTTTTCTTCACTTTTCATCTATTACACTGATTCACATGTGTTGTCATGACCAGCAGATCTTCTCTCCTGCCTCCCTGTTGTGTTACTCTGGCGGCTTCTTGATCATATATATCCTCCCATTTAACCTCTCCAAAACGGGTTTTAAATAAGGTTTTAAGGTCGTTTAAGCTCTCAAAGGGGGTCTTAATGACGTTTCCTTAGCATCTAAACGCTCATAAAACGTCTTAATCACGTGGGTATACGTTTCCTTGACGTCTAAACTTTCATTAAAAGGTGTTATTCACATTTTCTTAGCATCGAAACTCTCATAAGAGATCCTAATCACGTTTTCTTGACGTCTAAACATATTGACTCCAGCTACGTTAGTCATGCAAAAGTAGCAGTCATCATGGTGGTTCATCTGCTGCCGCCCATGAAACTCTTGCAAGCTTTGTTGTGCCAGGGTTTGTCCTGGTCTCCAAGTGTGCAGTCAAAATATGCACAGTAGCAGAGCTTCAATAAAGGAGTAAGCAAAGTAGCAGAGCTTCAATAAAGGAGTAAGCAAAGTAGCAGAGCTTCAATAAAGGAGTAAGCAAAGTAGCAGAGCTTCAATAAAGGAGGTAGCAAGTCAATAAGAGTAAGCAAGAGGAGCTTCAATAAAGGAGTAAGCACAGTAGCAGAGCTTCAATAAAGGAGTAAGCACAGTAGCAGAGCTTCAATAAAGGAGTAAGCACAGTAGCAGAGCTTCAATAAAGGAGTAAGCACAGTAGCAGAGCTTCAATAAAGGAGTAAGCACAGTAGCAGAGCTTCAGTAAAGGAGTAATGTTGCTCCGGGAATCTGAAGGGAAATTACCCGCAGACATATTAATAATCTGTAAATAAAAGAAAATATATTAGATTTAACGTTTATGTCAATATAAGGTAAGCATTTTAATTGGTAATATACCACGTTTGCCAGACGTCTAAACTTTGCAGTCAAGTCCTACAGTGTCTAAACTCTGCAGTCAAGTCCTACAGTGTCTAAACTCTGCAGTCAAGTCCTACAGTGTCTAAACTCTGCAGTCAAGTCCTACAGTGTCTAAATCCGGTTTACTCTGACGTCTGAACTTTTCAGTGGGGTATTAACCCTGTTATATTAACATGTACACTGTACAGTACTGCTCAGCTGTGTTAACATGTACACTGTACAGTACTGCCTCAGCTGTGTTAACATGTACACTGTACAGTACTGCCTCAGCTGTGTTAACATGTACACTCTACAGTACTGCCTCAGCTGTGTTAACATGTACACTGTACAGTACTGCCTCAGCTGTGTTAACATGTACACTGTACAGTACTGCCTCAGCTGTATTAACATGTACACTGTACAGTACTGCCTCAGCTGTGTTAACATGTACACTGTACAGTACTGCCTCAGCTGTGTTAACATGTACACTGTACAGTACTGTCTTAGCCTAGGTGTTAATGACACAGTGTGTCTTAGCCTGAGGTGTTACATGTAAGTAAGACCACAGTGTGTCTTAGACCTGAGGTGTTAACAGACCACAGTATGTCTTTAGACCTGAGGTGTTGTAGACCCAGTAGTGTCTATGACCTGAGGTGTTGTTAGACACACGTACAGTACGCTCCTTTAGACCTGAGGCTGTTGTAGACCACAGTAAGTGTCTTAGACCTGAGGTGTTGTAGACTCACACGTAGTACTTAGACCTGAGTGTGTTGAGACCTACAGTAGTGTCTCTAGACCTGAGGTGTTAAAGACCACAGTAGTGTCTGTTAAGACACTGTCAGAGCCCAGGTGTTTAGACCACAGTATGTCTTAGACCTGAGGTGTTCTTAGACCACAGTATGCCTCTTTAGACCTGAGGTAGCTGTAGACCACAGTAGTGTCTTAGACCTGAGGTGTTGTGACCACAGTAGTGTCTTAGACCTGAGGTGTTGTAGACCACAGTAGTGTCTTAGACCTGAGGTGTTAAGACCACAGTAGTGTCTTAGACCTGAGGTGTTTGACCACAGTAGTGTCTTAGACCTGAGGTGTTGTAGACCACAGTAGTGTCTTAGACCTGAGGTGTTGTAGACCACAGTAGTGTCTTAGACCTGAGGTGTTGTAGACCACAGTAGTGTCTTAGACCTGAGGTGTTATAGACTACAGTAGTGTCTTAGACCTGACGTGTTGTAGACCACAGTAGTGTCTTAGACCTGAGGTGTTGTAGACCACAGTAGTGTCTTAGACCTGAGGTGTTGTAGACGACAGTAGTGTCTTAGACCTGAGGTGTATAGACCACAGTAGTGTCTTAGACCTGAGGTGTTGTAGACCACAGTAGTGTCTTAGACCTGAGGTGTTATAGACCACAGTAGTGTCTTAGACCTGAGGTGTTGAGACCACAGTAGTGTCTTAGACCTGAGGTGTTGTAGACCACAGTAGTTTCTTAGACCTGAGGTGTTATAGACACAGTAGTGTCTTAGACCTGAGCGTGTTGTAGACCACAGTAGTGTCTTAGACCTGAGGTGTTGTAGACACAGTAGTGTCTTAGACCTGAGGTGTTGTAGACGACAGTAGTGTCTTAGACCTGAGGTGTTTAGACCACAGTAGTGTCTTAGACCTGAGGTGTTGTAGACCACAGTAGTGTCTTAGACCTGAGGTGTTGTAGACAACAGTAGTGTCTGCTAGGTGTACCACAGTAGTGTCTTAGACCTGAGGTGTTGTAGACCACAGTAGTGTCTTAGACCTGAGGTGTTGTAGACCACAGTAGTGTACTCACCTATTTGTGGTTGCAGGGGTCGAGTCATAGCTCCTGGCCTCGCCTCTTCACTGATTGCACTAGGTCCTCTCCTCCCGCTCCATGTACTTCAAACCTAGTCTTAAAACTATGTATGGTTCCTGCCTCCACTATGTCGCTTTCTAAGCTATTCCACTTCCTGACAACTCTATGACTGAAGAAATACTTCCTAACATCCCTTTGACTCATAGGAGTCTTCAACTTCCAATTATGACCCCTTGTTTCTGTGTCCCTCTCTGGAACATCTTGTCTCTGTCCACCTTATCTATTCCTCGCAGTATTTTATATGTCGTTATCATGTCTCCCCTAACCCTCCTGTCCTCTAGTGTCGTCAGGCTGATTTCCTTAACCTTTCTTCGTAGGACAATCCCCTTAGCTCTGGGACTAGTCTTGTTGCAAACCTTGCACTTTCTCTAATTTCTGACGTGCTTGACCAGGTGTGGGTTCCAAACCGGTGCTGCATACTCCAGTATGGGCCTGACGTATATGGTATACAGAGTCTTGAATGATTCCTTAGTGAGGTATTGGAACGCTATTCTTAGGTTTGCCAGCCGCCCGTATGCTTCAGCAGTTATCTGATTGATGTGTGCCTCAGGAGATGTGCTCGGTATTATACTCACCCCAAGATCTTTTTCTTTGAGTGAGGCTTGCAGTCTTTGGCCACCTAGACTATACTCTGTCTGCGGTCTTCTTTGCCCTTCCCCGATATTCATGACTTTACATTTGGCAGGGTTAAATTCAAGGAGCTAGTTACTGGACCAGGCTTGCAGCCTGTCCAGGTCTCTTTGTAGTCCTGCCTGATCCTCGACTGATTTTATTCTTCTCATTAACTTCACATCATCTGCAAACAGGGACACTTCTGAGTCTATCCCTTCCGTTATGTCATTCACATATACCAAAACAGTACAGGTCCTAAGACTGACCTTGTGGAACTCCACTCGTCACAGGTGCCCACTCTGACATCTCGTCACGTACCATGACTCGTTGTTGCCCCCCTGTCAGATATTCTCTGATCCATTGCAGTGTTTTTCCTGTTACGTGTGCCTGATCCTTTAGCTTTTGCATTAACCTCTTGTGAGGAACTGTGTCGAACGCCTTCTGCAGTCCAAAAAATGCAGTCTATCCACCCTCTCTCTCGTGTCTTACTTCTGTTACCTTGTCATAAAACTGCAGTAGGTTTGTGACACAGGATTTTCCTTCCCTGAAACCATGCTGGTTGTCGTTTATAAGCTTGTGTCTTTCTAGGTGCTCCACCACTCTCCTCCTGATGATCTTCTCCATGACTTTGCATACTATACACGTCAATGACACAGGTCTGTAGTTTAATGCCTCGTGTCTGTCTCCTTTCTTAAAATTGGGACTACATTTGCCATCTTCCACGCCTCAGGTAGTTGCCCAGTTTCAATGGATGTGTTGAAGATTTGTGTTAGTGGCACACACAACATCTCTGCTCCCTCTCTAAGGACCCACGGAGAAATGTTGTCAGGTCCCACCGCTTTTGAGGTATCGAGTTCACATAGCAGCTTCTTCACCTCCTCCTCGGTTGTGTGTATTTCATCCAGCACTTGTTGGTATACCTCCCTATTCTGAATTCCTGGAGTCCTTCCTGTCTCCTGTGTAAATACTTCTAGTGTCTTAGACCTGAGGTGTTGTAGACCACAGTAGTGTCTTAGACCTGAGGTGTTATAGACCACAGTAGTGTCTTAGACCTGAGGTGTTGTAGACCACAGTAGTGTCTTAGACCTGAGGTGTTATAGACTACAGTAGTGTCTTAGACCTGAGGTGTTGTAGACCACAGTAGTGTCTTAGACCTGAGGTGTTATAGACCACAGTAGTGTCTTAGACCTGAGGTGTTGTAGACCACAGTAGTGTCTTAGACCTGAGGTGTTTTAGACTACAGTAGTGTCTTAGACCTGAGGTGTTGTAGACCACAGTAGTGTCTTAGACCTGAGGTGTTATAGACTACAGTAGTGTCTTAGACCTGAGGTGTTGTAGACCACAGTAGTGTCTTAGACCTGAGGTGTTGTAGACCACAGTAGTGTCTTAGACCTGAGGTGTTATAGACCACAGTAGTGTCTTAGACCTGAGGTGTTGTAGACCACAGTAGTGTCTTAGACCTGAGGTGTTATAGACCACAGTAGTGTCTTAGACCTGAGGTGTTGTAGACCACAGTAGTGTCTTAGACCTGAGGTGTTGTAGACCACAGTAGTGTCTTAGACCTGAGGTGTTGTAGACCACAGTAGTGTCTTAGACCTGAGGTGTTATAGACCACAGTAGTGTCTTAGACCTGATGTGTTGTAGACCACAGTAGTGTCTTAGAGCTGAGGTGTTGTAGACCACAGTAGTGTCTTAGACCAGAGGTGTTGTAGA
The DNA here is from genome assembly GCA_009830355.1 of Cherax destructor. Lineage (NCBI taxonomy): Eukaryota > Metazoa > Arthropoda > Malacostraca > Decapoda > Parastacidae > Cherax > Cherax destructor. The sequence goes on along the minus strand of WNWK01005057.1, from coordinate 93,178 downwards.
CCACAGTAGTGTCTTAGACCTGAGGTGTTGTAGACCACAGTAGTGTCTTAGACCTGAGGTGTTGTAGACCACAGTAGTGTCTTAGACCTGAGGTTTTGTAGACCACAGTAGTGTCTTAGACCTGAGGTGTTATAGACTACAGTAGTGTCTTAGACCTGAGGTGTTGTAGACGACAGTAGTGTCTTAGACCTGAGGTGTTATAGACCACAGTAGTGTCTTAGACCTGAGGTGTTGTAGACCACAGTAGTGTCTTAGACCTGAGGTGTTGTAGACAACAGTAGTGTCTTAGACCACAGTAGTGTCTTAGACCACAGTAGTGTCTTAGACCTGAGGTGTTGTAGACCACAGTAGTGTCTTAGACCTGAGGTGTTGTAGACCACAGTAGTGTCTTAGACCTGAGGTGTTGTAGACCACAGTAGTGTCTTAGACCTGAGGTGTTGTAGACCACAGTAGTGTCTTAGACCTGAGGTGTTATAGACTACAGTAGTGTCTTAGACCTGAGGTGTTGTAGACCACAGTAGTGTCTTAGACCTGAGGTGTTGTAGACCACAGTAGTGTCTTAGACCTGAGGTGTTATAGACCACAGTAGTGTCTTAGACCTGAGGTTTTGTAGACCACAGTAGTGTCTTAGACCTGAGGTTTTGTAGACCACAGTAGTGTCTTAGACCTGAGGTTTTGTAGACCACAGTAGTGTCTTAGACCTGAGGTTTTGTAGACCACAGTAGTGTCTTAGACCTGAGGTGTTGTAGACCACAGTAGTGTCTTAGACCTGAAGTGTTATAGACCACAGTAGTGTCTTAGACCTGAGGTGTTGTAGACCACAGTAGTGTCTTAGACCTGAGGTGTTATAGACCACAGTAGTGTCTTAGACCTGAGGTGTTATAGACCACAGTAGTGTCTTAGACCTGAGGTGTTATAGACCACAGTAGTGTCTTAGACCTGAGGTGTTATAGACCACAGTAGTGTCTTAGACCTGAGGTGTTATAGACCACAGTAGTGTCTTAGACCTGAGGTGTTATAGACCACAGTAGTGTCTTAGACCTGAGGTGTTATAGACCACAGTAGTGTCTTAGACCTGAGGTGTTGTAGACCACAGTAGTGTCTTAGACCTGAGGTGTTGTAGACCACAGTAGTGTCTTAGACCTGAGGTGTTGTAGACCACAGTAGTGTCTTAGACCTGAGGTGTTGTAGACCACAGTAGTGTCTTAGACCTGAGGTGTTATAGACTACAGTAGTGTCTTAGACCTGAGGTGTTGTAGACCACAGTAGTGTCTTAGACCTGAGGTGTTGTAGACCACAGTAGTGTCTTAGACCTGAGGTGTTGTAGACCACAGTAGTGTCTTAGACCTGAGGTTTTGTAGACCACAGTAGTGTCTTAGACCTGAGGTGTTATAGACTACAGTAGTGTCTTAGACCTGAGGTGTTGTAGACCACAGTAGTGTCTTAGACCTGAGGTGTTGTAGACCACAGTAGTGTCTTAGACCTGAGGTGTTATAGACCACAGTAGTGTCTTAGACCTGAGGTTTTGTAGACCACAGTAGTGTCTTAGACCTGAGGTTTTGTAGACCACAGTAGTGTCTTAGACCTGAGGTTTTGTAGACCACAGTAGTGTCTTAGACCTGAGGTTTTGTAGACCACAGTAGTGTCTTAGACCTGAGGTTTTGTAGACCACAGTAGTGTCTTAGACCTGAGGTTTTGTAGACCACAGTAGTGTCTTAGACCTGAGGTTTTGTAGACCACAGTAGTGTCTTAGTGTTTTATGGTGAGGTGTAAACTCTGATGTCACTGTGTCTTATGTTACTAGTGTGTTCACTAGTGTGTTCACTAGTGTTCACTAGTGTTCACTAGTGTTCACTAGTGTGTTCACTAGTGTGTTCACTAGTGTTCACTAGTGTTCACTAGTGTGTTCACTAGTGTTCACTAGTGTGTTCACTAGTGTTCACTAGTGTTCACTAGTGTGTTCACTAGTGTTCACTAGTTTCACTAGTGTTCACTAGTGTGTTCACTAGTGTTCACTAGTGTTCACTAGTGTGTTCACTAGTGTGTTCACTAGTGTTCACTAGTGTTCACTAGTGTTCACTAGTGATGTGACTTTAGTCTGGTCACAATCACTGTAGGTGTGACCAGCATCCTCCTGTAAGGTGTACTCACCTATGTGTGGTTGCTGGGGTTGAGACACACTACACACGCTACTTCTCCCAGCCTGGAGGCGGCTTCCTCTTAACTTTGCTCAGTTATATTGTATTGCTTCTAGTGAGGTGCCCTGATGCTTGTGCAAGGCTCTTCATCCACTGAACTGGAGTTATCTCACTCCCTTTCCAGGGATCAAACCTTATTACCTGTCGTTCCCCTGCCATCCGCAGTTGTGTTCTGCTTGAGGCCCACTGACGTGCCCGGGCTGGGAGAGAAACATGACTTGTGAACCAGGCTGCCCAGCTTATGTGGCATTTGTGGCCGAGTGGATAAGAGGCTGCCTGGGAATCTTGTCCCTCTCAGTAGCAGTATCGAGTCCTGCTGACTGCGATCTTTCTCTGTATATACCCGCTTGTTTCTGTCTGCTGCATTCATATTTTATATATATATATATATATATATATATATATATATATATATATATATATATATATATATATATTATATTAATAATAATAATAATCATGAAATCACGAAACACATACATACATACACACACATACACACACACACACACACACACACACACCCAGCAGTAATACTAAGTAAGTGAAAGACCTCACAAGGCCAATTTAACTGCTTGAAATTAGTGCGTCTGGGAGGGATGGAGGGAGAGAGAGAGAGAGAGAGAGAGAGAGAGAGAGAGGGGGGAAGGAGAGAGGAGGGGGGTTGCTTGTATACACAGCTACCAGACACTTATATCATGATGACGGCAGCATGGGTGACAGTATGGCACTTGAACATGCTTACTACTCTCTGGAGCAACTGAATCCTCGCTATCAGCTGAGCTGATCGATGAGAGAACTGAATCCTAGGTGAGGCTGGATCAGCAGGGTGGAGGAGGAGAAGGCTGGATCAGCAGGGGTGGAGGAGGAGAAGGCTGGATCAGCAGGGGTGGAGGAGGAGAAGGCTGGATCAGCAGGGGTGGAGGAGGAGGCTAGATCAGCAGGGGTGGAAGAGGAGGCTGGGTCAGCAGGGGCTGGAGGAGGAGGAGGCTAGATCAGCAGGGGTGGAGGAGGAGGAGGCTGGGTCAGCAGGGGCTGGAGAAGGAGGAGGGCTGGGTCAGCAGGGGTGGAGGAGGAGGAGGGCTGGGTCAGCAGGGGCTGGATAAGGAGGAGGGCTGGGTCAGCAGGGGCTGGAGAAGGAGGAGGGCTGGGTCAGCAGGGGCTGGAGAAGGAGGAGGGCTAGATCAGCAGGGGTGGAGGAGGAGGAGGCTGGGTCAGCAGGGGCTGGAGAAGGAGGAGGGCTGGGTCAGCAGGGGTGGAGGAGGAGGAGGCTGGGTCAGCAGGGGTGGAGGAGGAGGAGGCTGGATCAGCAGGGGTGGAGGAGGAGAAGCTGGATCAGCAGGGGTGGAGGAGGAGGATGCTGGGTCAGCAGGGGTGGAGGAGGAGAGCTGGATCAGCAGGGGTGGAGGAGGAGGCTGGATCAGCAGGGCTGGAGGAGGAGGCTGGATCAGCAGGAGTGGAGGAGGAGGCTGGATCAGCAGTGGTGGAGGAGGAGGCTGGATCAGCAGGAGTGGAGGAGGAGGAGGCTGGGTCAGCAAGGGTGAAGGAGGAGGCTGGATCATCAGTGGTGGAGGAGGCTGGATCAGCAGTGGTGGAGGAGGAAGCTGGATCAGCAGGGGTGGAGGAGGAGGAGGCTGGGTCAGCAAGGGTGAAGGAGAAGGCTGGATCATCAGTGGTGGAGGAGGCTGGATCAGCAGGGGTGGAGGAGGAGGCTGGATCAGTAGGGGTGGAGGAGGAGGCTGGTGTTACAAAATGACACGATATCTATTAATAATAGACATCTCCAGTGAACACTAGAAAGGATAGCCCTTCTAGCATCCAGCCTGTTACTGGGCTTTTGCAACAAAGTCAGTATCCTGGTCCAGTTATCCGATATATTCAATAGTCCTCATGAGGATTACAACCGATAGGGTACTAACCAAAGAAATATAATTAAAAGATTTATTATCAAAGTGAGTGTCTAGGGTTTGAAAGTAAATATATGTACATATGATCAGGATGTTCATTAAGTAATACATTAGGAGGTTAATTAGGAGGTTAGCTCCTACACTGCTCTCATATACCATAAGGCTGTGCTGAGGGCACATATATCCAAATGACTCTGAAGTACCATCAGGTACAATGTCAGTAAGTACAATAATACAGATATATACAAACAAGAATATATGTGTGTATGAGTGTGCTCCAGGCAACTCTAAGACTCGACTCAACCAGTGTCCGACTGAACTTCTCATAAGCTAGCTCTCTAACAAACTGACAATCAGAACAGCTTGATTGACCAGTAAAATGACCAATTCGCAGAACAGCAAAATAACAAGCAACAGCAACACAGCGTCAGGAACCAGGAGATAGAAAATCGACCCTAACTGGGGATCATCAATAGATCCTCCAAAACAGTCACAAAACTCCCTTTCTACTGAAGCTAGGTTCAGCATAAACAATCCCAAACTGTGACGGTGTACAGATGCCTTATCGAATTAGGTCAAGAGCTGTAGCTAGAGACCTGAGTTATCTCAGAGTGTCAATGTGACACACAACCCAGAAAAACGTCGAAAATCACTGTCTAGTCCATCCTCTGTGAACAGAGTTACACAGAGTCCTGAGAAGTATGTTTCGTCTCACCACTGAATACATACTCTACCCAAACAGAGTCTAAATGACGAGAAAACAAGCAGAGACTGGAGAGAGGTGTTGACACAACGATGTCCAGCTGCGTAGTGCTCTCGAGGAAGGAGCAGCAGCCACCCACCTCAGGTGGAATCACGTGACTCCTTCCCAGCAACTAGACGCCGGCAACATAACAAGCCTAGTGTCATAATCGGTAGTTTGCCAACTCCAAGGCAGCTACTACAAACATGAGCACAATTTATAATGTTACATCCTACCTAATGAACATAGCTATGTCAAATAATGTCAAATATAAGTCCAATAATAGTATAAAGCACGATATTAACGATTTAGCTATTATCGAGAATATCAGCAATATAAAATTATAGAAAATGGAAAATATACATTATAAACAGATATATACATTGGGGCCCATTCTGGGGCCGCAATAGGCTGGATCAGCAGGGGCTGGAGGAGGAGGAGGCTGGGTCAGCAGGGCTGGAGGAGGAGGAGGCTGGGTCAGCAGGGGTGGAGGAGGAGGAGGCTGGATCAGCAGGGGTTGAGGAGGAGGAGGCTGGATCAGCAGGGGTGGAGGAGGAGGAGGCTGGATCAGCAGGGGTGGAGGAGGAGGAGGCTGGATCAGCAGGGGTGGAGGAGGAGGAGGCTGGATCAGCAGGGGTGGAGGAGGAGGAGGCTGGATCAGCAGGGGTGGAGGAGGAGGAGGCTGGATCAGCAGGGAGTGGAGGAGGAGGAGGCTGGATCAGCAGGGGTGGAGGAGGCTGATGCAGGTGGAGGAGGAGGCTGGATTAGCAGGGGTGGATGAGGAGGCTGGATCAGCAGGGGTGGAGGAGGAGCCTGGATCAGCAGGGATGGAGGAGGAGGGCTGGGTCAGCAGGAGTGGAGGAGGAGGAGGCTGGATCAGCAGGGGCTGGAGGAGGAGGAGGAGGCTGGATCAGCAGTGGTAGAGGAGGAGGCGGGATCAGTAGGAGTGGAGTAGGAGGCTGGATCAGCAGGAGTGAAGGAGGAGGAGGCTGGATCAGCAGGGCTGGTGGAGGAGGAGGCTGGATCAGCAGTGGTGGAGGAGGAGGCTGGATCAGCAGGGCTGGTGGAGGAGGAGGCTGGATCAGCAGGGCTGGTGGAGGAGGAGGCTGGATCAGCAGGCATGACGATAGATGGTGTGGGAGATCAGATATCTATATGAAGGTTACACAGGTGTCAGCAGCAGTGGTGAGGTGACGGAGGCTCGAGCCTTCACCACGCCTCCAGCTGGATGATGACCCATACGGGTTCAACGCTTCTTGGAAACTGTGGCGGTGTTAATGACTGGTCTGACTCTTGTTGACTTATCATAGAAGAAGACTTAGCATTAATTAACCCCGGTGGGTTAATTATCCAGAATAAAGCAACATTATCAACCCTAGAGGGTTAATAATGCAAGATTGTTTACTAAGGCCGGAAGTTCTATTATCCTGGATAAGCAAGTTTATCTAGGCAAAGTTACACATAATTACAATTATCATACATAGTGTAAATTATCCAGGGTAACCCAAGTTAGACAAAAGTGTGTGGGTGGGGGAGAATGTGGGAGTAGGGAGTGTGGGTGTGTATGGGACTAAGGTAGCTGGGTAAGTGATCATTGTATCGGGTTACTGTGGGCGACATTACAGCTGTCGTCTCTAGGCTTGTCGTGGTAATAGTGAGAGGCAGGGAGCCTAGCAGGAAGGTTATATCTAGGCAGGGAGTCTAGCAGGAAGGTTATATCTACGGAGGGAGCCTAGCAGGAAGGTTATATCTAGGGAGGGAGTCTAGCAGAGATATTATGTCTAGGGAGGGAGCCTAGCAGAAATATTATAACTGGGGAGGGAGCCTAGCAGAAATATTATGTCTAGGGAGGGAGCCTAGCAGAAATATTATGTCTAGGGAGGGAGCCTAGCAGAAATATTATGTACAAGGAGGGAGTCTAGCAGGAATATTAAGTCTAGGGAGGGAGTCTAGCAGAAATATTATAACTGGGGAGGGAGCCTAGCAGAAATATAATATATAAGGAGGGAGCCTAGCAGGAATATTATGTCTAGAGAGGGAGCCTAGCAGAAATGTTACATCTAGGGAGGGAACCTAGCAGAAATGTTACATCTAGGGAGGGAACCTAGCAGGAATTTCATATCTAGGGAGGGAGCCTAGCAGAAATGTTATGTCTAGGAATGGAGTCTAGGAGAAAGGTTATAACTAGGAAGGGAGTCTAGGAGAAAGGTTATATCTAGGAATGGAGTCTAGGAGAAAGGTTATATCTAGGAATGGAGTCTAGGAGAAAGGTTATATCTAGGAAGGGAGTCTAGGAGAAAGGTTATATCTAGGAAGGGAGTCTAGGAGAAAGGTTATATCTAGGAAGGGAGTCTAGGAGAAAGGTTATATCTAGGAAGGGAGTCTAGGAGAAAGGTTATATCTAGGAATGGAGTCTAGGAGAAAGGTTATAACTAGGAATGGAGTCTAGGAGAAAGGTTATATCTAGGAAGGGAGTCTAGGAGAAAGGTTATATCTAGGAAGGGAGTCTAGGAGAAAGGTTATATCTAGGAAGGGAGTCTTGGAGAAAGGTTATATCTAGGAAGGGAGTCTAGGAGATAGGTTATATCTAGGAAGGGAGTCTAGGAGAAAGGTTATATCTAGGAAGGGAGTCTAGGAGAAAGGTTATATCTAGGAAAGGAGTCTAGGAGAAAGGTTATATCTAGGAAGGAGTCTAGGAGAAAGGTTATATCTAGGAAGGAGTCTAGGAGAAAGGTTATATCTAGGAAGGAGTCTAGGAGAAAGGTTATATCTAGGAAGGAGTCTAGGAGAAAGGTTATATCTAGGAAGGAGTCTAGGAGAAAGGTTATATCTAGGAAGGAGTCTAGGAGAAAGGTTATATCTAGGAAGGAGTCTAGGAGAAAGGTTATATCTAGGAAGGAGTCTAGGAGAAAGGTTATATCTAGGAAGGGAGTCTAGGAGAAAGGTTATATCTAGGAAGGGAGTCTAGGAGAAAGGTTATATCTAGGAAGGGAGTCTAGGAGAAAGGTTATATCTAGGAAGGGAGTCTAGGAGAAAGGTTATATCTAGGAAGGGAGTCTAGGAGAAAGGTTATATCTAGGAAGGGAGTCTAGGAGAAAGGTTATATCTAGGAAGGGAGTCTAGGAGAAAGGTTATATCTAGGAAGGGAATCAAGGAGAAAGGTTATAACTAGGAAGGGAGTCTAGGAGAAAGGTTATATCTAGGAAGGGAGTCTAGCAGAAAGGTTATATCTAGGGAGTCTAGGAGAAAGGTTATATCTAGGAAGGGAGTCTAGCAGAAAGGTTATATCTAGGAAGAGAGTCTAGCAGAAAGGTTTTATCTAGGAAGGGAGGGAGCCCTCCCTTCAGGGTGTTTGTAACTCGTTTAATTAATAATTTCAACACACTGAGACATCAGTACATACAACTCTAGTTTTCCAGCCATGATTGTCGTATATATTTATAAGTTAGTGCGGTTACACATATATTCTGTACTTGTACAATCACTCTAGCTGCAAATGTACATCACTCAAGCCGTACATATACACTCCAACCATGTATGTACACACCTAGTTGTTCCTCTACATACACTAGATGTACATGTGCACACGCTCCAGTTGTACAAGTACATACACCCCATTTGTACGTGTACACACACTAAAGCTGTGCACATACACGATAGGTGCTCCGTACATGTACACTCAAGGCAGGTGTTCCTGTACACCAGCTGTAGATGTACACCCACGTTAACTTATAGACTATTTTAAACTATGAGGGAACAATAAAATGGTGACATCAGCAACAACAGTATCTCACCTTCCACTAAACTGGTTCCTCTTGTGTCCAGTTTAATGTCAAAGTTAAACGAACTCTTTGTTATCAACGAAGTATTCGTTAATCGTCCTAGTATCCGGCGCTTCACGCATTGTAAAGTCGCTATGGGATATATTTATATGTATTCTAGGTTTTTGTGATAGCGTGAGGGTTTCCGTTTGAATTTAGAAGTTAGCGATGCGAATGTTCATTTGTTTTCGCGGGCGCCCACACCCGTATGACGTCATTTTGGCGGTTAACAGGTGGGCGGAGGCGGCAGTGATACCAACACTAGGCCTAATATTTACATTTTGTTATACCCAGATATCTCATTCTACGACTGTGTAAGTGTACAGGAATTAATGATTCTTTCAGTTTTGAGTATTGATTGCTAGAGATGGTTAGAACTGTGTATATATTGCGTAAACTGTGAATTACGGTAGTTGTGGCAGTTGGTACAACGCGCGCGCACTACGAAAACTGGCGCGCAAGAGACGTTACACAGCTCCTGTACCTCAGTATACATATATTGTTCTCCTGACGCAGCTGTAGTTGATATCAGTGTACAATGGACTTGGTAATATATTTCATCATGAAGTGTGCAGTGAGGGAGGTGTTTGTGAGCCTCGTGGCACTGTGTGTCTTCCTGTGGACCTGCGCAAAGTATGTCCCACCTTATTATATCTTGTATATTATTGTACGTTGTCTTGCCTCGTAGGCAACGCTTTCCCATAGATGAGTCATGGGGGATGTTAGGAAGTATTTCTTCAGTCATAGAGTTGTCAGGAAGTGGAATAGCCTAGAAAGTGACGTAGTGGAGGCAGGAACCATACATAGTTTTAAGACGAGGTTTGATAAAGCTCATAGAGCAGGGAGAGAGAGGACCTAGTAGCAATCAGTGAAGAGGCGGGGCCAGGAACTATGAATCGACCCCTGCAACCACAAATAGGTGAGTACATGGGATAGACTCAGAAGTGTCTCTTTTCGCAGATGATGTGAAATTAATGAGGAGAATCACATCGGATGAAGACCAAGCAGGACTTCAAACAGACCTGGACAAGCTTGACATCTGGTCTAGCAACTGGCTTCTCGAATTTAATCCCACGAAATGCAAAGTCATGAAGATCGGAGAAGGGCAAAGAAGACCGCTGACAGAGTACAGGCTAGGTGGACAAAGGCTACAAACCTCAACAAAGGAGAAAGACCTTGGGGTGAGTATAACACCAAGCACGTCTCCGGAAGCACACATCAACCAGATAACCGCGGCAGCATATGTGCGACTGGCAAACTTAAGATTAGCGTTCCGTTACCTTAACAAGGAATCGTTCAAGACACTGTATACCGTGTACGTCAGGCCCATACTAGAGTATGCAGCACCAGTCTGGAACCCACACCTGGTCAAGCACGTCAAGAAACTAGAGAAAGTGCAAAGGTTTGCGACAAGGTTAGTTCCACAACTCAGGGTCTGTCTTATGAAGAAAGGCTGAGGGAAATAGGACTAACAACACTGGAGGAAAGAAGGGTCAGAGGAGACATGATAACGACATACAAAATACTGCGGGGAATTGACAAGGTAGATAGTGACAGGTTGTTTCAGAGAGGGAACACAGAAACAAGGGGACACAACTGGAAGCTGAAGACTCAGATGAGTCAAAGGGATGTCAGGAAACATTTCTTCAGCCACAGAGTAGTCAGGAAGTGGAATGGACTAGAGAATGATATAGTGGAGGCAGGAACCATACATAGTTTTAAGACAAGGTATGATAAAGCTCATGGAGCAGGGAGAGCAGAGACCCAGTAGCAGACAGCGAAGAGGCGGGGCCAGGAGCTGAGTCTCGACCCCTGCAACCACAATTAGGTGAGTACAATTAGGTGAGTACATACTGATGTCCGTGGTTCGATCCCCGGAAAGGGTGGCAACATTGGACGTGTTTCCCTACACCTGTTGCCCCGTTCACCTAGCAAGCAAGTAGGTACCTGGATGTTAGTAGATTTGTGTGGGTGGCATCCTGGGGGGACAAGATTGAGGACCCCAATGGAAATAAGACAGCCAGTGCCTTAATGACCCACTGACTTTCCTGGGTTATCCTGGGTAGCTAACCCTCCGGGGTTAAAAATCCCAACAAAATCTTATCTAGTGTATGGCCAAACCCAAGGAGCCTAATGGACATAAATCACTGATTTCCATGTGTTATCCTGGGTAATTTACTATGTATGATAATTATAGTGATGTGTAGCTGTGGTAAACTTGCCAGACATTACAGTGACCTGGAGGTCACGCAGTGTCAGGTCAACAATGGTTTGTAGTAACTACTAACCATTATATAGTTATAACACAACGTAGCCTCATCTTGAAGTTAGTTTTCAAATTTCAGATATCCTATCATTCATTTACGTAACTCAGAGTGTAACACTAGTTTTGTCCAGACATGTATGTGGACCCTCGGTTTTCGTACAGCTCCCAACTCGAACGATTATGTAAGTGTATTTTTGTAAGTGTATTTTGGGGTGTCTGAAACGGACTAATCTAATTTACATTCGTCCTTATGGGAACAAATTCGTTCGGTAACGGCACTAACAACATTCTGGAAAGAATTATTGACGAAAACCGAGGGTCCACTAAGTGCGATTTCCACTTTATTTTCTGATTTATTGGACTTATTAACTACTCGTGGTATTTATGTTCTTGTATACACACCAGCTGCACATGTACACACCAGCTGCACATGTACACACCAGCTGCACATGTACACACCAGCTGCACATGTACACCAGCTGCACATGTACACACCAGCTGCACATGTACACACCAGCTGCACATGTACACACCAGCTGCACATGTACACCAGCTGCACATGTACACCAGCTGCACATGTACACACCAGCTGCACATGTACACACCAGCTGCACATGTACACACCAGCTGTGCATGTACACACCAGCTGCACATGTACACAACAGCTGTGCATGTACACACCAGCTGCACATGTACACACCAGCTGCACATGTACACACCAGCTGCACATGTACACACCAGCTGTGCATGTACACACCAGCTGTGCATGTACACACCAGCTGTGCATGTACAAAAAACAGCTGCTCTTGTACACCAGTTACTTTATCTAGTTGATGGGGAAAATGCGTAAGAAGGAAACACAGTGACCATCACTCACGCCCTAGCTGTCTTGCCAGGAAGTTCGCCGATATAATTCAGATGACCATTCGAATCGTAGTGCCCCATACCCATCCATCAGTGTTGCCAACACTTTTACAAACATTGTAGTGTGTTCATGTTGTGTGCACTGTGCTTCCAGTCTCCAATAGTGTGCACTGTGCTTCCAGTCTCCAATAGTGTGCACTGTGCTTCCAGTCTCCACTAGTGTGCACTGTGCTTCCAGTCTTCACTAGTGTGCACTGTGCTTCTAGTCTCCACTAGTGTGCACTGTGCTTCCAGTCTCCAATAGTGTGTACTGTGCTTCTAGTCTCCACTAGTGTGCACTGTGCTTCTAGTCTCCACTAGTGTGCACTGTGCTTCTAGTCTCCACTAGTGTGCACTGTGCTTCCAGTCTCCACTAGTGTGTACTGTGCTTCTAGTCTCCACTAGTGTGTACTGTGCTTCCAGTCTTCACTAGTGTGCACTGTGCTTCTAGTCTCCACTAGTGTGCACTGTGCTTCCAGTCTCCACTTGTGTGCACTGTGCTTCTAGTCTCCACTAGTGTGTACTGTGCTTCTAGTCTCCACTAGTGTGCACTGTGCTTCCAGTCTCCACTAGTGTGCACTGTGCTTCCAGTCTTCACTAGTGTGCACTGTGCTTCCAGTCTCCACTAGTGTGCACTGTGCTTCCAGTCTCCAATAGTGTGCACTGTGCTTCCAGTCTCCAATATGTGTGCCACTTGTGTGCCTTCTCTAGTCTCCACTAGTGTTCACTGTGCTTCCAGTCTCCACTAGTGTGCACTGTGCTTCTCTAGTCCTCCCACTAGTGTGCACTGTGCTTCCAGTCTCCAATAGTGTTCACTGTGCTTCTAGTCTCCACTAGTGTGCACTGTGTTTCAGTCTCCACTAGTGTGCACTGTGCTTCAGTCTCCACTAGTGTTCACTTGCTTCCAGTCTCCACTAGTGTCACTGTGCTTCCAGTCTCCACTAGTGTGCACTGTGCTTCAGTCTCCACTTGTGCACTGTTCAGTTCACTTGCCTTCTCCAGTCTCCACTAGTGTTCACTGTGCTTCCAGTCTCCACTAGTGTGACTGTGCTTCCAGTCTCCACTAGTGTTCACTGTGCTTCCAGTCTCCACTAGTGTTCACTGTGCTTCCAGTCTCCACTAGTGTTCACTGTGCTTCCAGTCTCCACTAGTGTGTACTGTGCTTCTAGTCTCCACTAGTGTTCACTGTGCTTCCAGTCTCCACTAGTGTTCACTGTGCTTCCAGTCTCCACTAGTGTGCACTGTGCTTCCAGTCTCCACTAGTGTTCACTGTGCTTCTAGTCTCCACTAGTGTGCACTGTGCTTCCAGTCTCCACTAGTGTGCACTGTGCTTCCAGTCTCCACTAGTGTGCACTGTGCTTCCAGTCTCCACTAGTGTTCACTGTGCTTCTAGTCTCCACTAGTGTTCACTGTGCTTCCAGTCTCCACTAGTGTTCACTGTGCTTCCAGTCTCCACTAGTGTTCACTGTGCTTCCAGTCTCCACTAGTGTCACTGTGCTTCCAGTCTCCACTAGTGTTCACTGTGCTTCCAGTCTCCACTAGTGTCACTGTGCTTCCAGTCTCCACTAGTGTCACTGTGCTTCCAGTCTCCACTAGTGTGCACTGTGCTCCAGTCTCACAGTGCACTGTCCCAGTCTCCACTAGTGTCACTGTGCTTCTAGTCTCCACTAGTGTGCACTGTGCTTCCAGTCTCCACTAGTGTGCACTGTGCTTCCAGTCTCCACTAGTGTTCACTGTGCTTCCAGTCTTCACTAGTGTGCACTGTGCTCAGTTCCACTAGTGCACTGTGCTTCGTCTCACTAGTGTGCACTGTGCTTCTAGTCTCCACTAGTGTGCACTGTGCTTCTAGTCTTCACTAGTGCACTTGCTTCCAGTCTCCACTAGTGGCACTGTGCTTCTAGTCTCCACTAGTGTTCACTGTGCTTCTAGTCTCCACTAGTGTGCACTGTGCTTCCAGTCTCCACTAGTGTTCACTGTGCTTCCAGTCTCCACTAGTGTGCACTGTGTTTCTAGTCTCCACTAGTGTGCACTGTGCTTCTAGTCTCCACTAGTGTGCACTGTGCTTCTAGTCTCCACTAGTGTGCACTGTGCTTCTAGTCTCCACTAGTGTGCACTGTGCTTCCAGTCTCCACTAGTGTGCACTGTGCTTCTAGTCTTCACTAGTGTTCACTGTGCTTCCAGTCTCCACTAGTGTGCACTGTGCTCCTAGTCTCCACTAGTGTGCACTGTGCTTCCAGTCTCCACTAGTGTGCACTGTGCTTCTAGTCTCCACTAGTGTGCACTGTGCTTCCAGTCTCCACTAGTGTGCACTGTGCTTCTAGTCTCCACTAGTGTGCACTGTGCTTCCAGTCTCCACTAGTGTGCACTGTGCTTCCAGTCTCCACTAGTGTTCACTGTGCTTCCAGTCTCCACTAGTGTGCACTGTGCTTCCAGTCTCCACTAGTGTGCACTGTGCTTCTAGTCTCCACTAGTGTGCACTGTGCTTCCAGTCTTCACTAGTGTTCACTGTGCTTCCAGTCTCCACTAGTGTGCACTGTGCTTCCAGTCTCCACTAGTGTGCACTGTGTTTCTAGTCTCCACTAGTGTGCACTGTGCTTCTAGTCTCCACTAGTGTGCACTGTGCTTCTAGTCTCCACTAGTGTGCACTGTGCTTCCAGTCTCCACTAGTGTGCACTGTGCTTCTAGTCTCCACTAGTGTGCACTGTGCTTCTAGTCTTCACTAGTGTTCACTGTGCTTCCAGTCTCCACTAGTGTGCACTGTGCTTCCAGTCTCCACTAGTGTGCACTGTGCTTCTAGTCTCCACTAGTGTGCACTGTGCTTCCAGTCTCCACTAGTGTGCACTGTGCTTCTAGTCTCCACTAGTCGTACAGGGTCCACAAGGTCTGTCGTACAGGGTCACAAGGTCTGTCGTACAGGGTCACAAGGTCTGTCGTACAGGGTCCACAAGGTCTGTCGTACAGGGTCACAAGGTCTGTCGTACGGGGTCACAAGGTCTGTCGTACAGGGTCCACAAGGTCTGTCGTACAGGGTCACAAGGTCTGTCGTACAGGGTCACAAGGTCTGTCGTACAGGATCACAAGGTCTGTCGTACAGGGTCCACAAGGTCTGTCGTACAGGGTCCACAAGGTCTGTCGTACAGGGTCACAAGGTCTGTCGTACAGGGTCACACGGTTATGTTCTCTCTCACTGGAGTGGGGCTTTATCATTGGTTTTAGGGACTGTGGGATGACCCCCGTGGCTAGACTCCCTCTCCAGGAACATAGTGATCTTGCAGTTCCTGATGACACGGAGTACCACCAGTCTGGACCTGGGGCAGAGTTTTCATTGGCTTTTTCAGAGTCCAGTGGTATAGGGCATTTATTATAGGTCTCTTATTTATATTAGTATCCCCTTGCAGGTTAGGTTAGAAGATCGGTAACTTACTTAAAACTTATGGGTGCCTTTGCTCAGATGGGCGCCACTTTCCACCCGTATATTATGTATGTGATGAAGTGAAGCTCGGGAACAGGTGGGCGGTGGGCGGCAGTATGTGCACACGGCCCACCCACACCTGTGGCCTCCACCAACAAGCTAAATTAAACCACCACCTTCGCCAGCCACCACAATCACCACTATTGCAATAACTACCAAAACTACCTCCAACACTAACACCAACACTACCACAACAACCACTATCACAATCACTACCACAACTACCACCAACAGCCACCACAACAACCACTATCACTAGTACCACAATTATCACTACCACAACAACAGCCACCACTTCCACAACAACCACTACTAACACAACCACCACCAACACCACTAATACAACCACCACTACCATAACCATCACAACTACCACAACAACAACAACCGCCATCACTACCACAGCAACAACCACCACCACTTAACTGTCTCTAGCTCTACAGTTCTATCTAGTACCCTGAAGCACTCAAGTACCTTCTAATAGTATCTGACACACTCTAGTACTCTCTAACACTCCAGTAGTTACTAGCACTATCTAGTACTTTCTAGCACTTTATAGTACTTTCTAGAACTATATATTTTTGTTAGACACCAACCTAGATTGTTGATGCTACTGTCTATATAAGGTTTGTCTAAGTATTTTATTAGATTTCCAACTTCAGAGTTTCTAGTTTATCCATCCTATGGACTAGCCAGTGCCAGCCATAGGATGGATACGAGGTACACAATAATCTAGCTACTACCAGCCATAGGATGGATACGAGGTGCACAATAAACTAGCCACTACCATTCACAGGATGGATACGAGGTGCACAATAAACTAGCCACTACCATTCACAGGATGGATACGAGGTGCACAATAAACTAGCCACTACCAGCTATAGGATGGATACGAGGTACACAAACTAGCCACTACCATCCACAGGATGGATACGAGGTGCACAATAAACTAGCCACTACCAGCCACAGGATGGATATGAGGTACACAATAAACTAGCCACTACCATCAACAATACACTAACCATTGGTGTGTGGCCTGTGTCCTTGTTTGTACTAAGTCTTCTGGATACTGTGCAGTGTGTCATAGTTGCAACGACAACAAAGGTTCGACCTCCTAGCAAGCCAGGTGCATCGCTGTACTTGTCTATCATCCAAAAAAAAACGAGATTAGGAATACTTAGTGCATGTCAGCTTTGTTAATTATGTAAACAAAGTCCCTTTGGACGGGTTTCCCTTGACCAGAATGGCAGTGTCAGCAGCAAGGTCACTCTCCCCTCTCTCTCTACAAGCAGAAGATCCACTTGTTATCACTAAGCATTTAGAGTTGTCGTAGTTACTGAACCATAGTAATGATATCCTTATTATCTTATTGAAGCTGTCGTAGCTGGATCGCTAGCGCACTCAGCTCACACACTGAGCTCCGGGGTTCGAATCTCCTCCGGTACGGCTGAAAACATTAGGGACGTGTTTCCATAATACACCTGTTGTCCCTGTTCACCCATCAGCTTAAAATGGGTACCTGGGTGCTAGTGGACTGGTGTGGGTCGCATCCTGGGACAAACCTGACCTAATTTGCGGGAAATGCTCAGCATAACAAGGGACTTTCTATATAGTAGTATGTCATTGATGTCAGCTATGGTGTGTATACCTTGTACTTGTAGTAAATAAAGATATTATTATTATTACTGAAGTCTCCCAGCTCAGGCTGACACATTTCATGGGTATGGCAGGTAAACATAGATTCTGTTCTAATATGTAACTCTAATATAGAATAGTGTAGCAACACTGCTGGTGTTCCCACAATGTAACTCTAATATAGAATAGTGTAGCAACACTGCTGGTGTTCCCACAATGTAACTATCATATAGAATAGTGTAGCAACACTGCTGGTGTTCCCACAATGTAACTATCATATAGAATAGTGTAGCAACACTGCTGGTGTTCCCACAATGTAACTATCATATAGAATAGTGTAGCAACACTGCTGGTGTTACCAAGTTTCATGGTAGTGGGTGGTAGTGCTACCCGCTACCATGACTGCTAGATGGTAGCTGGAGGTCAGGGTGATAGTGCTACCCGCTACCATGACTGCTAGATGGTAGCTGGAGGTCAGGGTGATAGTGCTACCCGCTACCATGACTGCTAGATGGTAGCTGGAGGTCAGGGTGATAGTGTACCCGCTACCATGACTGCTAGATGGTAGCTGGAGGTCAGGGTGATAGTGGTACCCGCTACCATGACTGCTAGATGGTAGCTGGAGGTCAGGGTGATAGTGGTACCCGCTACCATGACTGCTAGATGGTAGCTGGAGGTCAGGGTGATAGTGCTACCCGCTACCATGACTGCTAGATGGTAGCTGGAGGTCAGGGTGATAGTGCTACCCGCTACCATGACTGCTAGATGGTAGCTGGAGGTCAGGGTGATAGTGCTACCCGCTACCATGACTGCTAGATGGTAGCTGGAGGTCAGGGTGATAGTGGTACCCGCTACCATGACTGCTAGATGGTAGCTGGAGGTCAGGGTGATAGTGGTACCCGCTACCATGACTGCTAGATGGTAGCTGGAGGTCAGGGTGATAGTGGTACCCGCTACCATGACTGCTAGATGGTAGCTGGAGGTCAGGGTGATAGTGCTACCCGCTACCATGACTGCTAGATGGTAGCTGGAGGTCAGGGTGATAGTGGTACCCGCTACCATGACTGCTAGATGGTAGCTGGAGGTCAGGGTGATAGTGCTACCCACTACCATGACTGCTAAATGTTAGCGGGAGGTCAGGGTGGTAGTGCTACCCGCTACCATGACTGCTAGATGGTAGCTGGAGGTCAGGGTGATAGTGCTACCCGCTACCATGACTGCTAAATGTTAGCGGGAGGTCAGGGTGATAGTGCTACCCGCTACCATGACTGCTAGATGGTAGCGGGAGGTCAGGGTGATAGTGCTACCCGCTACCATGACTGCTAGATGGTAGCTGGAGGTCAGGGTGATAGTGCTACCCGCTACCATGACTGCTAGATGGTAGCTGGAGGTCAGGGTGATAGTGCTACCCGCTACTGTCAAGTAGTTAAATATCTTAATGACAACAACATTCTTCATAGTTACCAATCAGGCTTTAGGAGCTCTTACTCAACCGACACCTCCCTAATTAATCTGATGGATTACATGAGAACTGAAATGTCTATAGGGAACCTCATAGGAATGGTAACTTTAGACTTGCAAAAGGCCTTCGATACTGTCAACCACAATATATTATGTAAGAAACTTCAAGCTATCGGCATAGGTTCCACAGACTGGTTTAAGTCCTATCTTAGCAACAGGAAACAAATTGTCAAAATCAACAAAACAGAATCAGAACCACTGCCGATAGCATGTGGAGTTCCCCAAGGTAGTATTCTGGGTCCTTTATTATTCCTGTGTTATGTAAATGATATGCCCATCAGTGTCAAGTGCAAACTCCTACTGTATGCGGATGACAGTGCTCTGTTAGTGTCAGGTAAAGACTCACAAGATATAGCTAATGTATTAACACTGGAACTGGAGTCCTGCAGCAAATGGTTAGTAGACAACAAACTATCGTTACATCTCGGGAAAACAGAAGCCATACTCTTTGACACGAAATATAAACTGAGAAGGGTAAATAATATTAATATCCGGTGTAATGGGGAATCCATCACTTCAGTTTCCTCAGTAAAATATCTGGGAATCCCCTTTGACCCATGCATGTCAGGAGAATTGATAGGGAACAGTGTAGTAAAGAAAGCGAATGCCAGACTGAAGTTCCTCTACAGACAAGCACAGTGTCTACCTACTGAGGCTCGCAGGACCCTATGTCTGGCCCTTATACAATGTCATATTGACTACGCTTGCTCTTCATGGTACTCTGCCTTGACAAAAAAACTAATAGACTACAAATCAGCCAGAACAAAATGGTAAGATTCATCCTGGACCTGGGACCAAGAGAACATGTAGGCCAGGATGAATTACAACAATTGGTTATGCTGAATATTGAAGACAGAGTAAAACAACTTAAGTTTAATCAAGTTTATAAAATTGCTCACAAACAGTGTCCAGAATATCTTGCTGCCAATTTTGTCAAGGCTTGGAACCAAAGCAGTCGTAGTACTAGGGGGAGACAGCAGTCATAGTACTAGGGGGAGACAGCAGTCATAGTACTAGGGGGAGAGAGCACAACTTTGTAGTACCCACAGTCAGTGGCCAGGCTTCAAACACCTTTTATTGTACAGCAATAAAGGAATGGAACAGACTGCCTGCACATGTCAAAGCCAGACATACCATGAGCCAGTTCAAGAAGAGAACCAAAAGGTACCTAATGAATGTAGCGACAGAAAGGGAGGAGAATGATTTTTACTTTTTTTAGATAACATACATGTATATGTAAATAACTCTTTTTACCTTATTCCTTTTAATTATAGTATAATAACTAGTATCTACTAGTGTCTAATATTAAGATATTAAATGGACCCCAATGGAAATAAGTCACTGTCTGACTTTTTGTGTTATGCTGGTAGGTTTTCTACACATATACTGCTATGTATGATAATGTATGTAAATGTATTTGTGTATACCTGAATAAACTTACTTACTTACCATGACTGCTAGATGTTAGCGGGAGGTCAGGGTGATAGTGCTACCCGCTACCATGACTGCTAAATGTTAGCGGGAGGTCAGGGTGATAGTGCTACCCGCTACCATGACTGCTAGATGGTAGCTGGTAGCGGGTAAACGGCAGCTGGTAGACGGTAACTGGTATCGGGTAGACGGCGGCTGGTAGACGGCAGCGGGTAGACGGCGGCTGGTAGACGGCAGCGGGTAGACGGTAGCTGGTAGCGGGTAGACGGCAGCTTGTAGCGGGTAGACGGCAGCTGGAAGCGGGTAGATGGCGACTGGTAGCGGGTAGACGGCAGCTGGTAGCGGGTACACGGCAGCTGGTAGCGGGTACACGACGGCTGGTAACGGGTACACGCGCTGGTAACAGGTACTACCGGAACGTGCGTACAGACCTTATACTGCAACTAGAGGATACAAGACACATGAAGTTACTAATACCACCACCACATTCCAAATTACCACACGAATTACTAACACCACCACCACCACAACAACAATCACCACCACCACAACAACAATCACCACCACCACAACAACAATCACCACCACCACAGCAACAATTACCACCACCACAACAACAATCACCACCACCACAACAACAATCACCACCACAACAACAACAATCACCACCACCACAACAACAATCACCACCAATACAACAACAATCACCACCACCACAGCAACAATTACCACCACCAGTACCACAACAATCACCACCACAAGTACCACAACCAGTACCACAACAATCACCACCACAAGTACCACAACCACCACAACAATCACCACCACCAGTACCACATCACAACAATCACCACCACAATCACAACAACAATCGCCACCACCACAACAATCACCACCACCACTGTCTTATTTTAAGCTTGTGGACCCAATATTAACTATTTTAGCTCCCAAGGTTATTATCAGTAAAACCTTTCCTCCCTCTTGTTCCCTCTCTCTTGTTTCATACCTGTTCTCATGTTCCCACTCTTGTTCCCTCCCTCTTGTTTCATACCTGTTCTCTTGTTCCCACTCTCTTGTTCCCTCCCTCTTATTTCATACCTGTTCTCTTGTTCCCTCCCTCTTGTTTCATACCTGTTCTCTTGTTACCACTCTCTTGTTCCCTCCCTCTTATTTCATACCTGTTCTCTTGTTCCCGCCCTCTTGTTTCATACCTGTTCTCTTGTTCCCTCCCTCTTGTTTCATACCTGTTCTCTTGTTCCCACTCTCTTGTTCCCTCACTCTTGTTCCCTCCCTCTTGTTTTATACCTGTTCTCTTGTTCCCACTCTCTTGTTCCCTCCCTCTTGCTTCATACCTCCCTCTTGTTCCCACTCTCTTGTTCCCTCTCTCTTGTTTCATACCTGTTCTCTTGTTCCCTCCCTCTTGTTCCCTCTCTCTTGTTCCTTCCCTCTTGTTCCCTCTCTCTTGTTCCCTCCCTCTTGTTCCCTCTCTCTTGTTCCTCCCTCTTGTTCCCTCCCTCTTGTTCCCTCCCTCTTGTTCCCTCCCTCTTGTTCCCTTCCTCTTGTTCCCTCCCCTTGTTCCCTCCCTCTTGTTCCCACTCTCTTGTTCCCTCTCTCTTGTTCCCTCTCTCTTGGTCCGTCTCTCTTGTTCCTTCTCTCTTGTTCCCTCCCTCTTGTTCCCTCCCTCTTGTTCCCACTCTCTTCCCTCTCTCTTGTTCCCTCCCTCTTGTTCACCCTCTTGTTCCCTCTCTCTTGTTTCCTCCCTCTTGTTCACCCTCTTGTTCCCTCTCTCTTGTTCCCTCTCTCTTGTTCCCTCCCTCTTGTTCACCCTCTTGTTCCCTCTCTCTTGTTCCCTCCCTCTTGTTCACCCTCTGTTGCGTGGAGGTTCTTTCGCAGATTGGGTAATGAACAGACGAGTTTGGGATGGTAACTTGGTATATTAGACACGGTGGTATTCTCAGAGCCGTAAGCCTGGTCTATCCCTACACGGTGTCTCCAACTGAGTGTTATAATATCTACTTAGTATTACTCAATTTTTTTTTTAATGTGTTCACGTTCTCTCCGAATTCTGAGAATTAACAGTATAGATTTGAGTGCACCAGATCTACCTTGTCTGTTAATCACTACCTTCTTGTAAATATATTTCCTCAGAATTCGTAGATCACATGAAGACGATTCGATCGATCGACATATATTAATTTTCTTTCTCTCTTATCACAATTTTCTAGAAATGAGCTCATTTAGTTATTTAATTCCTTTGTATCATGATATATCATATAGTAAAGTAGATTGTTCTGTCACGATAAGATCTATGTGAAGTATAAGATTCAACTGTTGTGTACTTTGATATTGTATAGAATCAGCTCAGAGTCGTACGCCTGTTGTCTTTAGTTTGTATAAGGGTATGTCGAGACGACATACGTACCGTAGCCGAGCTGTCACTGTAAGCTCAGTGAGAGTTCATAGGGTATAACCGTTTCTGCTCACGTGACCATCCGATGCATCCGTTAGCCAATGTCAAAGGTCACCCATGTCAAAGGTCAATACTTTGAACGCTATGAGCCCTGCTCGGGGCAGTGCCAGTTACCATCGAGACACCGTTTAGGGATAGACCAGGCTTACGGCTCTGAGAATACCACCGTGTCTAATATACCAAGTTACCATCCCAAACTCGTCTGTTCATTACCCAATCTGCGAAAGAACCTCCACGCAACACCTCTTGTTCCCTCTCTCTTGTTCCCTCTCTCTTCCCTCCCTCTTCCGTCCCTCTTGTTCCCTCTCCCCTCCCTCTTGTTTCCTTCTTGTTACCTCCTAGTATCCTCTCTCTTGTTCCCTCTCTTTATATTGACATTAGACAGAACATTCGTGGTATTGACTTCAGCAGTTTCATTCTTAACATAAGCACATAAGAAAGGAGGAACACTGCAGCAGGCCTGTTGGCCCATACTAGGCAGGTCCTTCACATTCCATCCCACTAACAGAATATTTGTTCAACCTAATTTTCAATGCTACCCAAGAAATAAGCTTTGATAATTCTATTTACTCATGTGCAATTCCCACTCAAATCCAACCCCTCTCACTCATGAATTTATCCAACCTAAATTTGAAACTACCCAAGGTCCTAGCTTCAATAACCCTACTAGGCAGACTGTTCCACTCATCAACTACCCTATTTCCAAACCAATACTTTCCTATATCCTTTCTAAATCTAAACTTATCTAACTTGAATCCATTATTGCGGGTTCTCTCTTGGAGAGATATCCTCAAGACCTTATTTATATCCCCTTTGTTAATACCCATTTTCCACTTGTATACCTCGATCATGTCTCCCCTCATTCTACGTCTTACAAGTGAATGTAATTTAAGGGTCTTCAATCTTTCTTCGTAAGGAAGATTTCTAATGTTATGTATTAATTTAGTCATTCTATGCTGAATGTTTTCTAACGAATTTATGTCCATTCTGTAATATGGAGACCAGAACTGAGCTGCGTAATCTAGGTGAGGCCTTACTAATGATGTATAAAGCTGTAATATAACCTCTGGACTTCTGTTGCTAACACTTCTTGATATAAATCCCAGTAATCTATTTACCTTATTACGTACGCTTAGGCATTGCTGTCTTGGTTTAAGGTTGCTGCTTACCATCACCCCCAAGTCCTTCTCGCAATCTGTATGGCTAAGTTCTACGTTATTTAACTTATAAGTGCTTGGGTTATGGACACTACCGAGCTTCAGAACCTTGCATTTATCTACATTGAACTGCATCTGCCACTTTTCTGACCACGAATTAAGTTTGTCTAAATCTTCCTGAAGTTCTATGACATCTATGTTTGAATCAATTATCCTACCTATCTTCGTGTCGTCGGCGAATTTGCTCATATCACTAGTAATTCCCTCATCAAGGTCATTGATATATATTATAAATAACAATGGGCCTAAGACTGATCCCTGTGGAACACCACTTGTTACAAGTCCCCATTCGGATTTAACCCCATTTATGCACACTCTCTGTTTCCTATTGGTGAGCCATGACTCGATCCATGACAGCACTTTTCCCCAATGCCATGAGCTGCCACTTTCTTAACAGTCTCTGGTGCGGTACTCTATCAAAAGCCTTACTAAAGTCTAAATAAACAATATCGAATTCTTTATCGTGATCAACAGCCTCAAAAGCTTTACTGAAGAAGGTTAATAAATTAGATAGGCAGGAACGGCCCCTCGTGAATCCATGCTGAGTATCATTAATCAAATTATGGTTATCTAGATGGCTTCTAATAATATCATCTATAATTGACTCTAGTAATTTGCCTACAATTGAGGTCAGGCTTATTGGGCGGTAGTTTGACGGTAGTGACTTGTCCCCTGCTTTAAAAATAGGAATTACATTAGCCATCTTCTACATATCAGACACTACACCTGTTTGAAGAGATAAATTAAAAATGTTAGATAATGGTTCACAGAGTTCCATTTTGCATTCCTTAAGAACCCTTGCAAAAAGCTCATCAGGACCCGGCGATTTATTTTGTTTCAGTCGGTCTAGTTGTTTCATAACCATTTCGCTAGTGACTGTGATATTACATAATTTATCTTCTCCTGGGCCTCTGTAAAAATTAATTACTGGGATATTATTAATGTCTTCCTGTGTGAAAACTGAGAGAAAATAATTATTAAAAATAGAGCACATATCATTCTCCTTGTCAGTAAGATGCCCAGAGTTATTTTTAAGGGGACCTATCTTATCCCTAACTTTTGTTCTATAAACCTGGAAAAAACTTTTTGGGTTAGTTTTTGAATCTTTAACAACTTTAATTTCATAGTCCCGTTTAGCTTTTCTTATTCACTTTTTAACGTCCCTCTTAATGTAAGTATAGTGATTTATAAGATGACCCTCACCTCTTTTTATGCGCCTATAAATTCCTTTCTTCTGCCCTAAAAGATACTTGAGCCTATTATTCATCCATTTTGGGTCATTTCTATTTGATCTTATTTCTTTATATGGGATAAATGTTCTTTGGGCAGCCTGTATAGTGTTAAGAAAACTGTCATATTGTGTCCACCTTAGCTGTGTAAATATAAGAGTGTCCATGGAAGAGCTGTGGCCTGGGTTCGAGTCCTGGTCCTGCCGCAGTATTTCTGTCATATAGACTCATTCTTAGCAAGCGTCACTCTGAACCAGTCTGCTGACATCTCATACTCATTTCTGCACTGTTGCAAGCTCCTGATGATGTGTTGATTGCAACACGAAAGACCTAGAGCTATCATTCGACTCCCCCTGTGGTTGTTTTGCATCTTGTATCGCTTATTCGCGATATATATATATATATATATATATATATATATATATATATATGAAATAAAGCTTTATTATAGAAAGGTTGGCCAAAGCTGTCAAGGATTCAATTATGAGAGTGAATATAGTATGAGAGTGGTATTGTTGACAAGGTATTTTCGTGCTATAAGGTTGTCCTGGTGTAGTGTTGTTCTGTGACCTGTGTGATGTAAGGGCCCTCGCGTGTCCCCCTACACACACACATGGGATGGTGTAAGCCACAGAGAGATACAGACTGGCACAGAGGAAGAGTGTCACTAAGCTCTTGGCTCTGTGCCCACAACAACAACAAGTACCAAACATTTCCAACTAACTTCAAAGACTCGCACCAGAAATGTTTGTGCTATGTATGAGTGTGTAATGTGGTGAGGTGGACCTGTCAGCAGATTAATACGTACACACTCTCTATAACACACACACAGAGGGACGACCTAGTAGCGATCAGTGAAGAGGCGGGGCCAGGAGCTATGAATCGACCCCTGCAACCACAAATAGGTGAGTACTCACACACGCATATAAAATACTGAGAGGAATCGACAAGGTGGACAGAGACAGAATGTTCCAGAGATGTGACACAGCAACAAGGGGACACAGTTGGAAGTTGAAGACTCAGATGAGTCAAAGGGATGTTAGGAAGTATTTCTTCAGTCACAGAGTTGTCAGGAAGTGGAATAGTCTGGGAAGTGATGTAGTGGAGGCAGGATCCATACATAGCTTTAAGAAGAGGTATGATAAAGCTCATGGAGCAGGGAGAGTGACCTAGTAGCGACCAATGAAGAGGCGGGGCCAGGAGCTATGACTAGACTCCTGCGACCACAACTTGGTGAGTGCACACACAGGCAAAGATGTCTGGAAACAGTGTACTGACTTTGGGGACGACGTCTGCCAGCCTTCCTAAAAGAGAAGGGCCTGGGGGTGAGCATAGTTGCCAGCATCTCACCTGACATACATCAACCTAGTAACTGATGCACCAAACACCAGAGTGAGAAATCTTTGAGGAACATCAACAAGGAGACATTCACGACCTTATACACGACACACGTCAGGTCCATCTTGGAGTACGCAGCACCAGTATGGAACCCACATCTGGTTATGTAAAGCAACTGGAAAAAAAGTGCAAAGGTTTGCAACGAAACTAGTCCCAGGGATGAGGAATATGACCTATGAAGAGCGAAACTAAACCTGACGACACTAAAGGTTAGAACCTGAGGAGACATTATCACAACGTAAAAAATACTGAGAATAATTGACAGGGGTAGAGAGGCTGGTCTCAGGTACACGAGGTCATAACTGGAAGTAACACAGATGAGTTACAACTTTATTAGGAAATACTTCTTCAACTTTAGAGAGGTCAGGCAACGGAAAGACCTAGACAGCTAAGTGGTAGAGGCGGAATCCATGCATAGGTTTAAGAATGGGTATGATAATACGCAGCCAGGAGAGAATGAACCCAGGAGCTGAGAATTAACCCCTGCAACCACAATTGGAAGAGTGGGGGAGAGCGAGAGGGGGAGGAAGAAAGAGAGAGTGAGAGAGAAAGAGGGAGAGTGAGAGAGAGAGAGAGAGGAGGGAGGGAGGGAGGGAGGTGTTAGAAGCTTGGCCAGGTATGCGGAAATGTTGGTTCATCTATTTAGTGAGAAATGTGTGTCAGGGTCATGACTAAGTTGATATCATATTACACACCGTCTGACAATACCTGTTAGAACAATGTTAGAACAGTGTTAGAACAATGTTAGAACAGTGTTAGAACAGTGTTAGAACAATGTTAGAGCAGTGTTAGAACAATGTTAGAACAATGTTAGAACAGTGTTAGAACAATGTTAGAACAATGTTAGAACAGTGTTAGAACAATGTTAGAAAGTGTTAGAACAATGTTAGAACAGTGTTAGAACAATGTTAGAGCAGTGTTAGAACCATGTTAGAACAATGTTAGAACAGTGTTAGAACAATGTTAGAACAGTGTTAGAACAGTGTTAGAACAATGTTAGAGCAGTGTTAGAACCATGTTAGAACAATGTTAGAACAGTGTTAGAACAATGTTAGAATTCAGTGTTAGAACAATGTTAGAACAGTGTTAGAACAATGTTAGAACAGTGTTAGAACAATGTTAGAACAGTGTTAGAACAATGTTAGAACAGTGTTAGAACAATGTTAGAACAGTGTTAGAACAATGTTAGAACAATGTTAGAACAATGTTAGAACAGTGTTAGAACAGTTGAACAATGTTAGAACAGTGTTAGAACAATGTTAGAACAATGTTAGAACAATGTTAGAACAGTGTTAGAACAGTGTTAGAACAATGTTAGAACAGTGTTAGAACAATGTTAGAACAATGTTAGAACAGTGTTAGAACAATGTTAGAACAGTGTTAGAACAATGTTAGAACAGTGTTAGAACAATGTTAGAACATGTTAGAACAATGTTAGAACAGTGTTAGAACAATGTTAGAACAGTGTTAGAACAATGTTAGAACAGTGTTAGAACAATGTTAGAACAGTGTTAGAACAATGTTAGAACAGTGTTAGAACAATGTTAGAACAGTGTTAGAACAATGTTAGAACAGTGTTAGAACAATGTTAGAACAGTGTTAGAACAGTGTTAGAACAATGTTAGAACAATGTTAGAACAGTGTTAGAACAATGTTAGAACAGTGTTAGAACAGTGTTAGAACAATGTTAGAACAGTGTTAGAACAATGTTAGAACAATGTTAGAACAATGTTAGAACAGTGTTAGAACAATGTTAGAACATGTTAGAACAATGTTAGAACAGTGTTAGAACATGTTAGAACATAGTGTTAGAACAATGTTAGAACAATGTTAGAACAATGTTAGAACATGTTAGAACATGTTAGAACAATGTTAGAACAATGTTAGAACAATGTTAGAACAGTGTTAGAACAGTGTTAGAACAATGTTAGAACAGTGTTAGAACAATGTTAGAACAATGTTAGAACAGTGTTAGAACAATGTTAGAACAGTGTTAGAACAGTGTTAGAACAATGTTAGAACAATGTTAGAACAGTGTTAGAACAATGTTAGAACAGTGTTAGAACAATGTTAGAACAGTGTTAGAACAATGTTAGAACAGTGTTAGAACAATGTTAGAAC
Source organism: Cherax destructor (assembly GCA_009830355.1). Classification (NCBI taxonomy): domain Eukaryota; kingdom Metazoa; phylum Arthropoda; class Malacostraca; order Decapoda; family Parastacidae; genus Cherax; species Cherax destructor. The sequence goes on along the minus strand of WNWK01005057.1, from coordinate 64,847 downwards.
AATGTTAGAACAGTGTTAGAACAGTGTTAGAACAATGTTAGAACAATGTTAGAACAGTGTTAGAACAATGTTAGAACAGTGTTAGAACAATGTTAGAACAGTGTTAGAACAATGTTAGAACAGTGTTAGAACAATGTTAGAACAGTGTTAGAACAATGTTAGAACAATGTTAGAACAATGTTAGAACAATGTTAGAACAGTGTTAGAACAGTGTTAGAACAATGTTAGAACAGTGTTAGAACAATGTTAGAACAATGTTAGAACAATGTTAGAACAATGTTAGAACAATGTTAGAACAGTGTTAGAACAGTGTTAGAACAATGTTAGAACAGTGTTAGAACAATGTTAGAACAGTGTTAGAACAATGTTAGAACAATGTTAGAACAGTGTTAGAACAACGTTAGAACAGTGTTAGAACAATGTTAGAACAGTGTTAGAACAATGTTAGAACAGTGTTAGAACAGTGTTAGAACAATGTTAGAACAATGTTAGAACAGTGTTAGAACTGTTAGAACAATGTTAGAACAATGTTAGAACAGTGTTAGAACAATGTTAGAACAGTGTTAGAACAGTTTTAGAACAATGTTAGAACAGTGTTAGAACAATGTTAGAACAGTGTTAGAACCATGTTAGAACTGTGTTAGAAGTGTTAGAACAGTGTTAGAACAATGTTAGAACAGTGTTAGAACAGTGTTAGAACAATGTTAGAACAGTGTTAGAACAATGTTAGAACATGTTAAATGTTAGAACAATGTTAGTAGAACAATGTTAGAACATGTTAGAACAGTGTTAGAACAATGTTAGAACAAGTGTTAGAAGTGTTAGAACAGGTGATGTTAGAAAATGTTAGAACAGTGTTAGAACAATGTTAGAACAGTGTTAGACAATGTTATTAACAGTGTTAGAACAATTTGAAGGTTAGAACAATGTTAGAACAGTGTTAGAACAATGTTAGAACAGTGTTAGAACAATGTTAGAAGAGTGTTAGAACAATGTTAGAACAGTGTTAGAACAGTGTTAGAACAATGTTAGAACAGTGTTAGAACAATGTTAGAACAGTGTTAGAACAATGTTAGAACAATGTTAGAACAGTGTTAGAACAGTGTTAGAACAATGTTAGAACAGTGTTAGAACAATGTTAGAACAGTGTTAGAACAATGTTAGAACAGTGTTAGAACAGTGTTAGAACAATGTTAGAACAGTGTTAGAACAATGTTAGAACAATGTTAGAACAGTGTTAGAACAACGTTAGAACAGTGTTAGAACAGTGTTAGAACAGTGTTAGAACAATGTTAGAACAGTGTTAGAAGTGTTAGAACAATGTTAGAACAGTGTTAGAAAAATGTTAGAACGGTGTTAGAACAATGGTAGAACAGTGTTAGAACAATGTTAGAACAGTGTTAGAACAATGTTAGAACAATGTTAGAACAGTGTTAGAACAATGTTAGAACAGTGTTAGAACAATGTTAGAACAATGTTAGAACAATGTTAGAACAGTGTTAGAAGAATCACGGTTAGAACAGTGTTAGAACAATGTTAGAACAGTGTTAGAACAATGTTAGAAGTGTTAGAACAGTGTTAGAACAATGTTAGAATAATGTTAGAACAGTGTTAGAACAATGTTAGAACAATGTTAGAAGTGTTAGAACAGTGTTAGAACAATGTTAGAACAGTGTTAGAACAATGTTAGAACAGTGTTAGAACAATGTTAGAACAGTGTTAGAACAATGTTAGAACAGTGTTAGAACAATGTTAGAACAGTGTTAGAACAATGTTAGAACAGTGTTAGAACAGTGTTAGAACAGTGTTAGAACAATGTTAGAACAGTGTTAGAACAATGTTATAACAGTGTTAGAACAGTGTTATAACAATGTTAGAACAGTGTTAGAACAATGTTAGAACAGTGTTAGAACAGTGTTAGACCAATGTTAGAACAGTGTTAGAACAATGTTAGAACAGTGTTAGAACAGTGTTAGAACAATGTTAGAACAGTGTTAGAACAGTGTTAGAACAGTGTTAGAACAATGTTAGAACAGTGTTAGAACAGTGTTAGAACAATGTTAGAACAGTGTTAGAACAGTGTTAGACCAATATAGAACAGTGTTAGAACAATGTTAGAAGTGTTAGAACAGTGTTAGAACAATGTTAGAACAGTGTTAGAACAATCAGTATTAGAATTGGAACGAAGATAGAAGTGTACAAGAAACTGGACAGCTTCTTGCTACAAGTGATGGATCAACCAGGTTGTGATGGCCTGCGAGCCGCTAGCACAAACAACCTGCTTGTTCAGGCAGTAATCATGGTGACAACTTGGACTTAGGTCGGGTTGCAGGGGGAGTGGGAGAACCCTTGAAACCAGTTACAGGTAAACCAAGTATATTTCTTGACGAAAGCTTTCGTCTACGCTGTAGACTTCTTCACCGTGGCCTGGTGACACGGTGAGGGTCCAGGTTCGATTCCCAGCGAGGGTGGAAACATCGGACGTGTTTCCTTACACAGGGTGTCTATGTTCACCCATCAGTAAAATATGGGGCCGGGTCACCATTTGGAGAAGACCCGGGCCGGACATACCGGCGAACCTACAACAACAACAACAGTAAAATAGGTGCCTGGGTGTTAGTGGGTCGCATCCTGGGCACAAAACTGACCTAATTTGCGGGAAATAGCATAACAAGGGGCTGTCTATATAGTAGTATGTCATTGATGTCAGCTATGGTCTGTATAAGTTGTATCATGTACTGGTAGAAATAAACATTATTATTATTATTATTATTATTATTATTATTATTATAATTATTATAAGCCACTTCACTGAGCACATGCTGTACAGTGTTTCATAAAGGATGACCCGAGCGTCAAATATACTGCTTTGAATTTGAGTCCTTCAATTTAAAACAGCATGTACTTTCTTCAAGACTGATGCACTGAACACATCGACTCCAGAATGAGGGACTGACTACCTCAGTTCCTCCTCTTCCACCGTTCTCTGTATTGCACTGAAGAAGCCACTGGCTGGCGAAACGTTTCCTCTTCAATAAAGAGTCCCAGATGTTGTACAAGTGTCTTATTCTCTCAACCTTGATGCAAAATCAAGGTTGAGACGTTACCTTAGGTTAGCTTAGGTTAAATTTGGTTAGATTAGGTTAGGTTAAATTAGGTTAAGTTAGGTTAGGTTAGGTAAGATTGGTCAGGAAACAGGACAAGTGTTTCCTGACGCGGGTCTTAGTTATATGATGACCCACAGCTGCAGGTTTTGTTCATCTGACCGAGGCCTTCCACTGGCTTACCCCTCCGCCCCTTCAAACATTGTGGTTATGTCTGTATTACTGAGGGACTGATAACCTCACACTAAATTAACGTTAGTCATAATAAGTGCAGTGTGCATGTGTTGACGCAGGTATTTTATTTATTACTGACGCAATACTAAACATTTCTTGACGCAGGTGTTAAGTCAGTTAACACCTGGTGTCTCGCCTACACCAGGTGGTCTACCTGGTGTCTCGCCTACACCAGGTGGTCTACCTGGTGTCTCGCCTACACCAGGTGGTCTACCTGGTGTCTCGCCTACACCAGGTGGTCTACCTGGTGTCTAGCCTATACTAGGTGGTCTACCTGGTGTCTCACCTACACCAGGTGGTCTACCTGGTGTCTCACCTACACCAGGTGGTCTACCTGGTGTCTCACCTACACCAGGTGGTCTACCTGGTGTCTCACCTACACCAAGTGGTCTACCTGGTGTCTCACCTACACCAGGTGGTCTACCTGGTGTCTCACCTACACCAGGTGGTCTACCTGGTGTCTCACCTACACCAGGTGGTCTACCTGGTGTCTCACCTACACCAGGTGGTCTACCTGGTGTCTCACCACACCAGGTGGTCTACCTTGTGTCTCACCTACACCAGTGGTCTACCTGGTGTCTCACCTACACCAGGTGGTCTACCTGGTGTTCACCTACACCAGTGGTCTACCTGGTGTATCGCCTACACCAGGTGGTCTACCTGGTGTCTCGCCTACACCAGGTGGTCTACCTGGTGTCTCGCCTACACCAGGTGGTCTACCTGGTGTCTCGCCTACACCAGGTGGTCTACCTAGTGTCTCACCTATACCAGGTGGTCTACCTGGTGTCTCACCTACACCAGGTGGTCTACCTGGTGTCTCACCTACACCAGGTGGTCTACCTGGTGTCTCACCTACACCAGGTGGTCTACCTTGTGTCTCACCTACACCAAGTGGTCTACCTGGTGTCTCACCTACACCAGGTGGTCTACCTGGTGTCTCACCTACACCAAGTGGTCTACCTGGTGTATCGCCTACACCAGGTGGTCTACCTGGTGTCTCGCCTACACCAGGTGGTCTACCTTGTGTTTCGCCTACACCAGGTGGTCTACCTGGTGTCTAGCCTACACCAGGTGGTCTACCTTGTGTCTCACCTACACCAGGTGGTCTACCTGGTGTCTCACCTACACCAGGTGGTCTACCTGGTGTCTCGCCTACACCAGGTGGTCTACCTTGTGTCTCACCTACACCAGGTGGTCTACCTGGTGTCTCACCTACACCAGGTGGTCTACCTAGTGTCTCACCTAACAGGTGGTCTCCTGGTGTCTCACCTACACCAGGTGGTCTACCTGGTGTCTCACCCTACACCAGGTGGTCTACCTGGTGTCTCACCTACACCAGGTGGTCTACCTGGTGTCTCACCTACACCAAGTGGTCTACCTGGTGTCTCGCCTACACCAGGTGGTCTACCTGGTGTCTCGCCTACACCAGGTGGTCTACCTGGTGTCTCACCTACACCAGGTGGTCTACCTGGTGTCTCGGCTACACAAGGTGGTCTACCTGGTGTCTCACCTACACCAGGTGGTCTACCTGGTGTCTCGCCTACACCAGGTGGTCTACCTTGTGTCTCACGTACACCAGGTGGTCTACCTGGTGTCTCGCCTACACCAGGTGGTCTACCTTGTGTCTCACCTACACCAGGGGGTCTACCTGGTGTCTCACCTACACCAGGTGGTCTACCTAGTGTCTCACCTATACTAGTTGGTCTACCTGGTGTCTCACCACACCAGGTGGTCTACCTGGTGTCTCACCTACACCAGGTGGTCTACCTGGTGTCTCGCCTACACCAGGTGGTCTACCTGGTGTCTCACCTACACCAGGTGGTCTACCTGGTGTCTCGCCTACACCAGGTGGTCTACCTAGTGTCTCACCTATACTAGGTGGTCTACCTGGTGTCTCACCTACACCAGGTGGTCTACCTGGTGTCTCACCTACACCAGGTGGTCTACCTGGTGTCTCACCTACACCAGGTGGTCTACCTTGTGTCTCACCTACACCAAGTGGTCTACCTGGTGTTTCACCTACACCAGGTGGTCTACCTGGTGTCTCACCTACACCAAGTGGTCTACCTGGTGTATCGCCTACACCAGGTGGTCTACCTGGTGTCTCGCCTACACCAGGTGGTCTACCTTGTGTTTCGCCTACATTAGGTGGTCTACCTGGTGTCTAGCCTACACCAGGTGGTCTACATTGTGTCTCACCTACACCAGGTGGTCTACCTGGTGTCTCACCTACACCAGGTGGTCTACTTGGTGTCTCGCCTACACCAGGTGGTCTACCTTGTGTCTCACCTACACAAGGTGGTCTACCTGGTGTCTCACCTACACCAGGTGGTCTACCTAGTGTCTCACCTATACTAGGTGGTCTACCTGGTGTCTCACCTACACCAGGTGGTCTACCTGGTGTCTCACCTACACCAGGTGGTCTACCTGGTGTCTCACCTACACCAGGTGGTCTACCTGGTGTCTCACCTACACCAGGTGGTCTACCTGGTGTCTCACCTACACCAGGTGGTCTACCTGGTGTCTCGCCTACACCAGGTGGTCTACCTGGTGTCTCGCCTACACCAGGTGGTCTACCTGGTGTCTCGGCCTACACCAGGTGGTCTACCTGGTGTCTCACCTACACCAGGTGGTCTACCTGGTGTCTCGCCTACACCAGGTGGTCTACCTGGTGTCTCACTACACCAGGTGGTCTACCTGGTGTCTCGCCTACACCAGGTGGTCTACCTTGTGTCTCACCTACACCAGGGGGTCTACCTGGTGTCTCACCTACACCAGGTGGTCTACCTAGTGTCTCACCTATACTAGTTGGTCTACCTGGTGTCTCACCTACACCAGGTGGTCTACCTGGTGTCTCACCTACACCAGGTGGTCTACCTGGTGTCTCGCCTACACCAGGTGGTCTACCTGGTGTCTCACCTACACCAGGTGGTCTACCTGGTGTCTCGCCTACACCAGGTGGTCTACCTGGTGTCTCACCTACACCAGGTGGTCTACCTGGTGTCTCACCTACACCAGGTGGTCTACCTGGTGTCTCACCTACACCATGTGGTCTATCTGGTGTCTCACCTACACCATTTGGTCTACCTGGTGTGTCACCTACACCAGGTGGTCTACCTTAGTATTCTGTGGAGAAAGAGCTTAGATCTAGGTGAAATACCGGAGGCCTTAAAGAGTGCAGACATAGCTCCTTTGCATAAGGGAGGTAGTAGAGCACTAGCTAAAAATTACAGACCAGTAGCCCTCACTTCTCACATCATAAAAATCTTTGAAAGAGTGATGAGACGGCAGATTACAAACTTCATGGACCAGCACAACCAACATAACCCGAACCAGCATGGCTTTAGAGCGGGACGATCATGCCTGTCACAGCTGCTGAACCATTATGACAGAATTACGGAGGCGTTGGTAGACGACCAAAACACAGATGTGATTTACACAGATTTTGCAAAGGCGTTTGACAAATGCGATCATGGAGTGATAGCGCACAAAATGAGGGCCATAGGCATTACGGGGAAGGTAGGCAGATGGATATTTGAGTTCCTAACACAAGAACACAAAAGTAGTAGTGAACAGGGCAAGATCCAGCATCAGCGAGGTCAAAAGCTCAGTGCCCCAAGGCACTGTCCTGGCACCTCTGCTGTTTCTCATCCTCATAGCAGACATAGATAAAAACACCCAGCACACTTTTGTATCATCATTTGCAGATGACACTAAAATAAGCATGAAAGTCACTACGGTAGAGGACACTGAAAAATTACAGGAGGACATAAGCAGGGTCTTCCAGTGGGCAGTGGAGAACAACATGACGTTCAATGGTGATAAGTTTCAGCTGCTTAGGTATGGAAAAAAATGAAGAACTCAAAAGGAACACTATATACAAAACGCAAGAGGGTCACCACATAGAACGAAAGGAACACGTAAAGGACTTGGGAATAATTATGTCTGCTGATCTGTCTTTTAAAGACCATAACAAGACAAAGATCACAACAGCCAGGAAGATGACGGGGTGGGTATTGAGAACTTTCAAAACAAGGGAAATAATGCCGATGGTGACACTATTCAAATCGCTAGTGCTCCCTCACTTAGAATACTGCTCTGTGCTGACGGCCCCGTTCAGGGCAGGAGAAATATCAGAGCTGGAACAAATTCAGAGATCGTTTACGGCTCACATTGAGCCATTGAAACATCTAAATTATTGGGAACGCCTTCAAGTCTTGAACATGTACTCATTGGAGCGGAGGAGAGAGAGATACATGATAATATATACTTGGAAAGTACTTGAGGGCCTGGTCCCAAATCTGCACACTGCCATAACAACATACTGGAGTGAGAGATATGGGAGAAAGTGTAAAATACACCCAGTGAGGAGCAGGGGTGCGGTGGGGACAATACGGGAGCACTGTATCAACATCCGGGGTCCCAGACTATTCAACATCTTACCAGAAGATATCAGAAACATCGCTGGAACCAGTGTAGAAGCCTCGAAACTCTTCAAAGGTATATCAAAGGTATCACCTACACCAGGTGGTGTGCCTGGTGTCTCACCTACACCAGGTGGTCTACCTGGTGTCTCACCTACACCAGGTGGTCTACCTGGCGTCTCACCTACACCAGGTGGTCTACCTGGTTTCTCGGCTACACCAGGTGGTCTACCTGGTGTCTCACCTACACCAGGTGGTCTACCTGGTGTCTCGCCTACACCAGGTGGTCTACCTTGTGTCTCACGTACACCAGATGGTCTACCTGGTGTCTCGGCTACACCAGGTGGTCTACCTGGTGTCTCACATACACCAGGTGGTCTACCTGGTGTCTCACCTACACCAGGTGGTCTACCTGGCGTCTCACCTAAACCAGGTGGTCTACCTGGTGTCTCACCTACACCAGGTGGTCTACCTGGCGTCTCACCTACACCAGGTGGTCTACCTGGTGTGTAAAATAAACATGACACAGCTTCTTACCAGCTCAGTGTAGTGTCATTGACAGCTACCTGGCTCAAGGCTGCATCCACCAAGAGTCTGGCTGGTCACACACCCTGTTGGGAACGGAGGTTCAAGCCTCCACACCACTCCAGGTCCATAATTAACTACACCAGTTTAACACATCCATTTAAATAATAATAATAATAATATAGTATAAATAATATAATGTAAATAATAATAATAATATAGTATAAATAATATAATGTAAATAATCAGCTATCTATCTAATCAGCTATAGATGTTTGAGAGATGTATTGGATGTTTGAGAGATGTATTAGATGTTTGAGAGATGTATTAGATGTTTGAGAGATGTATTAGATGTTTGAGAGATGTATTAGATGTTTGAGAGATGTATTAGATGTTTGAGAGATGTATTGGATGTTTGAGAGATGTATTAGATGTTTGAGAGATGTATTAGATGTTTGAGAGATGTATTAGATGTTTGAGAGATGTATTAGATGTTTGAGAGATGTATTAGATGTTTGAGAGATGTATTGGATGTTTGAGAGATGTATTAGATGTTTGAGAGATGTATTAGATGTTTGAGAGATGTATTAGATGTTTGAGAGATGTATTAGATGTTTGAGAGATGTATTAGATGTTTGAGAGATGTATTGATGTTTGAGAGATGTATTAGATGTTTGAGAGATGTATTAGATGTTTGAGAGATGTATTAGATGTTTGAGAGATGTATTAGATGTTTGAGAGATGTATTAAATGTTTGAGAGATGTATTAGATGTTTGAGAGATGTATTAGATGTTTGAGAGATGTATTAGATGTTTGAGAGATGTATTAGATGTTTGAGAGATGTATTAGATGTTTGAGAGATGTATTAGATGTTTGAGAGATGTATTGGATGTTTGAGAGATGTATTAGATGTTTGAGAGATGTATTAGATGTTTGAGAGATGTATTAGATGTTTGAGAGATGTATTAGATGTTTGAGAGATGTATTAAATGTTTGAGAGATGTATTAGATGTTTGAGAGATGTATTAGATGTTTGAGAGATGTATTAGATGTTTGAGAGATGTATTAGATGTTTGAGAGATGTATTAGATGTTTGAGAGATGTATTAGATGTTTGAGAGATGTATTAGATGTTTGAGAGATGTATTAGATGTTTGAGAGATGTATTAGATGTTTGAGAGATGTATTAGATGTTTGAGAGATGTATTAGATGCTTGAGAGATGTATTAGATGTTTGAGAGATGTATTAGATGTTTGAGAGATGTATTATGAAGCAGATGATAGCAATAATAATAATAATTGATGGGAAAGAGATAGCAGTGATAAGAGTTTATAAGTAAGAGGAAGTGTAAAGTGATAGTAGTATAGTAACGTGTATAGAAACTGCAGACAGCAGACGTTCAGCAGACAGCAGACTCTGCTGTCTGCTGAATGCTTGTGTTGTGTCTGGCACTGGAAAATCACAACATGACACGGGTCTCTGTCAAATAGTGACCCCTATGACGGGTGTCGTTTGACACTATTGACACGAAAAGCAACCGCTAGTGTGTATTGTTGTGTTTGTTTGTGTACTCACCTAGTTGTACTCACCTATTTGTGGTTGCAGGGGTCGAGTCATAGCTCCTGGCCCCGCCTCTTCACTGATTGCTACTAGGTCCTCTCTCTCCCTGCTCCATGAGCTTTATCAAACCTAGTCTTAAAGCTATGTATGGTTCCTGCCTCCACTACGTCGCTTTCTAGACTATTCCACTTCCTGACAACTCTATGACTGAAGAAATACTTCCTAACATCCCTTTGACTCATAGGAGTCTTCAACTTCAAATTGTGTGTGTGTGTGGGGGGGGGAGACAGTGTGTCAGATGGGAAGATATATTAGCTGTCACAATGGTGGACCATGGTAGCAACAACCACTGGTCTTAATGTTGCATATTGTTGTTGCTTACATGTTGGGCACTATAGTCCCTTCAGAGGATGATGTATCTGAACGTTCCTCCCTTCAGAGGATGATGTATCTGAACGTTGTTCCCTTCAGAGGATGATGTGTCTGAACGTTCCTCCCTTCAGAGGATGATGTGTCTGAACGTTGTTCCCTTCAGAGGATGATGTATCTGAACGTTGTTCCCTTCAGAGGATGATGTGTCTGAACGTTCCTCCCTTCAGAGGATGATGTGTCTGAACGTTGTTCCCTTCAGAGGATGATGTGTCTGAACGTTGTTCCCTTCAGAGGATGGCATGTGTCTGAACGTTGTTCCCTTCAGAGGATGATGTGTCTGAACGTTGTTCCCTTCAGAGGATGGCATGTGTCTGAACGTTGTTTCCTTCAGAGGATGATGTGTCTGAACGTTGTTCCCTTCAGAGGATGATGTATCTGAACGTTGTGCCCTTCAGAGGATGATGTGTCTGAACGTTGTTCCCTTCAGAGGATGATGTGTCTGAACGTTGTTCCCTTCAGAGGATGATGTGTCTGAACGTTGTTCCCTTCAGAGGATGGCATGTGTCTGAACGTTGTTCCCTTCAGAGGATGATGTGTCTGAACGTTGTTCCCTTCAGAGGATGATGTGTCTGAACGTTGTTCTCTTCAGAGGATGATGTGTCTGAACGTTGTTCCCTTCAGAGGATGATGTGTCTGAACGTTGTTCCCTTCAGAGGATGGCATGTGTCTGAACGTTGTTCCCTTCAGAGGATGATGTGTCTGAACGTTGTTCTCTTCAGAGGATGTGTCTGAACGTTGTTCCCTTCAGAGGATGATGTGTCTGAATGTTGTTCCCTTCAGAGGATGATGTGTCTGAACGTTGTTCCCTTCAGAGGATGATGTGTCTGAACGTTGTTCTAGGATGATGTGTCTGAACGTTGTTCCCTTCAGAGGATGATGTGTCTGAACGTTGTTCCCTTCAGAGGATATGTCTGAACGTTGTTCCCTTCAGAGGATGATGTGTCTGAACGTTGTTCCCTTCAGAGGATGATGTGTCTGAACGTTGTTCCCTTCAGAGGATATGTCTGAACGTTGTTCCCTTCAGAGGATGATGTGTCTGAACGTTGTTCCCTTCAGAGGATGATGTGTCTGAACGTTGTTCCCTTCAGAGGATGATGTGTATGAACGTTGTTCCCTTCAGAGGATGATGTATCTGAACGTTGTTCCCTTCAGAGGATGATGTATCTGAACATTGTTCCCTTCAGAGGATGATGTGTCTGAATGTTGCTCCCTTCAGAGGATGATGTGTCTGAACGTTGTTCCCTTCAGAGGATGATGTGTATGAACGTTGCTACCTTCAGAGAATGATGTGTATGAACGTTGTTCCCTTCAGAGGATGATGTGTCTGAACGTTGTTCCCTTCAGAGGATGATGTGTATGAACGTTGCTCCCTTCAGAGGATTTGTATGAACGTTGTTCCCTTCAGAGGATGATGTGTATGAACGTTGCTCCCTTCAGAGGATGATGTATCTGAACGTTGCTCCCTTCAGAGGATGATGTGTCTGAATGTTGCTCCCTTCAGAGGATGATGTGTCTGAACGTTGCTCCCTTCAGAGGATGATGTGTATGAACGTTGTTCCCTTCAGAGGATGTGTATGAACGTTGTTCCCTTCAGAGGATGATGTGTCTGAACGTTGTTCCCTTCAGAGGATGATGTGTCTGAACGTTGTTCCCTTCAGAGGATGATGTATCTGAACGTTGCTCCCTTCAGAGGATGATGTGTCTGAACGTTGCTCCCTTCAGAGGATGATGTGTCTGAACGTTGCTCCCTTCAGAGGATGATGTATCTGAACGTTGCTCCCTTCAGAGGATGATGTGTCTGAACGTTGTTCCCTTCAGAGGATGATGTGTATGAACGTTCCCTTCAGAGGATGATGTGTATGAACGTTGTTCCCTTCAGAGGATGATGTGTCTGAACGTTGCTCCCTTCAGAGGATGATGTATCTGAACGTTGCTCCCTTCAGAGGATGATGTGTATGAACGTTGTTCCCTTCAGAGGATGATGTGTATGAACGTTGTTCCCTTCAGAGGATGATGTGTCTGAACGTTGCTCCCTTCAGAGGATGATGTATCTGAACGTTGCTCCCTTCAGAGGATGATGTGTATGAACGTTGTTCCCTTCAGAGGATGATGTATCTGAACGTTGTTCCCTTCAGAGGATGATGTGTATGAACGTTGCTCCCTTTAGAGGATGATGTGTATGAACGTTGTTCCCTTCAGAGGATGATGTGTCTGAACGTTGTTCCCTTCAGAGGATGATGTGTATGAACGTTGTTCCCTTCAGAGGATGATGTGTATGAACGTTGCTCCCTTCAGAGGATGATGTGTCTGTACATTGTTCCCTTCAGAGGATGATGTGTATGAACGTTGTTCCCTTCAGAGGATGATGTGTATGAACGTTGTTCCCTTCAGAAGATGATGTGTATGAACGTTGTTCCCTTCAGAGGAAGATGTGTCTGAACGTTGTTCCCTTCAGAGGATGATGTGTATGAACGTTGTTCCCTTCAGAGGATGATGTGTCTGAACGTTGTTCCCTTCAGAGGATGATGTGTCTGAACGTTGTTCCCTTCAGAGGATGATGTGTCTGAACGTTGTTCCCTTCAGAGGATGATGTGTCTGAACGTTGCTCCCTTCAGAGGATGATGTATCTGAACGTTGCTCCCTTCAGAGGATGATGTATCTGAACGATGCTCCCTTCAGAGGATGATGTGTAGACAGCCTGACTGTCTGCATAGACAGCCCATGCTGTCTGCCAGCTGAGTTCATATTTCGTGCCATGCTAGTTTCCATAGTATTCCGCCAGAGGGCAAGCCTGGTAGGCGTACCCACGTCTACCAGACTCGCCCTGGCCCACTCTCACTTGGCGCCCAGACTTCACTCAGTCAATAGGCCTACTCCTCTCCCTCTCGCACGGGGCATGGCCCTTGGCCATGGCCACAGACACGCAGCCTGTTACCCGCACCTTTATTACAAATAAAGTAAGAAGCCTCCGAAGCCTTATCATTTCAACCACGCCTCCAAAACGCCAAATAACACATCGTTATAAATAAGTCTATCTTCTTATCTTCCTTACTTGGGCAGTAGAATGGTAGCGAAGGTGCAGAGATACGGCCGATGACTAGACTCAGTTTATTAATGGCAAGGTGTAGGTGTACACGGGGACAGAGTGCGAGGGACCGGGAGCCAGTTCGTAGGAGGAGATGCTGCTTCAGTGAGGTAGGCCGTGTTAGTGAGAGTAGCATCTCCTCCTACGAACTGGCTCCGGTCCCTCGCACTCTGTCCCCGTGTACACCTACACCTTGCCATTAATAAACTGAGTCTAGTCATCAGCCGTATCTCTGCACCTTCGCTACCATTCTACTGCCCAAGTAAGGAAGATAAGAAGATAGACTTAACAGATGTGTCTGAACGTTGTTCCCTTCAGAGGATGATGTGTATGAACGTTGCTCCCTTCAGAGGATGATGTGTCTGAACGTTGTTCCCTTCAGAGGATGATGTGTCTGAACGTTGTTCCCTTCAGAGGATGATGTGTCTGAACGTTGTTCCCTTCAGAGGATGATGTGTCTGAACGTTGTTCCCTTCAGAGGAAGATGTGTCTGAACGTTGTTCCCTTCAGAGGATGATGTGTCTGAACGTTGTTCCCTTCAGAGGATGATGTGTCTGAACGTTGTTCCTTCAGAGGAAGATGTGTCTGAACGTTGTTCCCTTCAGAGGATGATGTGTCTGAACGTTGTTCCCTTCAGAGGATGATGTGTATGAACGTTGCTCCCTTCAGAGGATGATGTGTCTGAACGTTGCTCCCTTCAGAGGATGATGTATCTGAACGTTGTTCCCTTCAGAGGATGATGTATCTGAACGTTGTTCCCTTCAGAGGATGATGTATCTGAACGTTGTTCCCTTCAGAGGATGATGTGTCTGAACGTTGTTCCCTTCAGAGGATGATGTGTATGAACGTTGTTCCCTTCAGAGGATGATGTGTCTGAACGTTGCTCCCTTCAGAGGATGATGTATCTGAACGTTGCTCCCTTCAGAGGATGATGTATCTGAACGATGCTCCCTTCAGAGGATGATGTGTCTGAACGTTGTTCCCTTCAGAGGATGATGTGTATGAACGTTGCTCCCTTCAGAGGATGATGTGTCTGAACGTTGTTCCCTTCAGAGGATGATGTGTCTGAACGTTGTTCCCTTCAGAGGATGATGTGTCTGAACGTTGTTCCCTTCAGAGGATGATGTGTCTGAACGTTGTTTCCTTCAGAGGAAGATGTGTCTGAACGTTGTTCCCTTCAGAGGATGATGTGTCTGAACGTTCCCTTCAGAGGATGATGTGTCTGAACGTTGTTCCCTTCAGAGGAAGATGTGTCTGAACGTTGTTCCCTTCAGAGGATGATGTGTCTGAACGTTGTTCCCTTCAGAGGATGATGTGTATGAACGTTGCTCCCTTCAGAGGATGATGTGTCTGAACGTTGTTCCCTTCAGATGATGATGTGTCTGAACGTTGCTCCCTTCAGAGGATGATGTATCTGAACGTTGTTCCCTTCAGAGGATGATGTATCTGAACGTTGTTCCCTTCAGAGGATGATGTGTCTGAACGTTGCTCCCTTCAGAGGATGATGTGTCTGAACGTTGCTCCCTTCAGAGGATGATGTGTCTGAACGTTGCTCCCTTCAGAGGATGATGTGTCTAACGTTGTTCCCTTCAGAGGATGATGTGTATGAACGTTGTTCCCTTCAGAGGATGATGTGTCTGAACGTTGCTCCCTTCAGAGGATGATGTGTCTGAACGTTGCTCCCTTCAGAGGGTGATGTGTCTGAACGTTGCTCCCTTCAGAGGGTGATGTATCTGAACGTTGTTACCTTCAGAGGATGATGTGTCTGAACGTTGCTCCCTTCAGAGGATGATGTGTCTGAACGTTGTTCCCTTCAGAGGATGATGTGTCTGAACGTTGCTCCCTTCAGAGGATGATGTGTCTGAACGTTGTTCCCTTCAGAGGATGATGTGTCTGAACGTTGCTCCCTTCAGAGGATGATGTGTCTGAACGTTGTTCCCTTCAGAGGATGATGTGTCTGAACGTTGCTCCCTTCAGAGGATGATGTGTCTGAACGTTGTTCCCTTCAGAGGATGATGTGTCTGAACGTTGCTCCCTTCAGAGGATGATGTGTCTGAAAGTTGCTCCCTTCAGAGGATGATGTGTCTGAACGTTGTTCCCTTCAGAGGATGATGTGTCTGAACGTTGCTCCCTTCAGAGGATGATGTGTCAGTGGTGTGAGTGTGAGTGAAGCGCCTAATGTATCTTAAAAGATGTTGGAGAGCCAGTCAGACTTGTTGCATTCTGGCGCTGGCTACATTGTACATAACAGTAAACACACTGACAAGGCTTCGCTTCAAGACAATTACAGTGACTAAGTCAAATTAGGATGAGTCGAGGGGGGAGAGAAGGTTGGTAGACAACAGCCATCCAGGGAGGTACTATCGTCCTCTCAGAGGCGAGGGGGGAGAGAAGGTTGGTAGACAACAGCCATCCAGGGAGGTACTATCGTCCTCTCAGAGGCGAGGGGAGAGAAGGTTGGTAGACAACAGCCATCCAGGGAGGTACTATCGTCCCTCTCAGAGGCGAGGGGAGAGAAGGTTGGTAGACAACAGCCATCCAGGGAGGTACTATCGTCCTCTCAGAGGCGAGGGGGGAGAGAAGGTTGGTAGACAACAGCCATCCAGGGAGGTACTATCGTCCTCTCAGAGGCGAGGGGGGAGAGAAGGTTGGTAGACAACAGCCATCCAGGGAGGTACTATCGTCCTCTCAGAGGCGAGGGGAGAGAAGGTTGGTAGACAACAGCCATCCAGGGAGGTACTATCGTCCTTTCAGAGGCGAGGGGGGAGAGAAGGTTGGTAGACAACAGCCATCTAGGGAGGTACTATCGTCCTCTCAGAGGCGAGGGGGGAGAGAAGGTTGGTAGACAACAGCCATCCAGGGAGGTACTATCGTCCTCTCAGAGGCGAGGGGGGAGAGAAGGTTGGTAGACAACAGCCATCTAGGGAGGTACTATCGTCCTCTCAGAGGCTAGGGGGGAGAGAAGGTTGGTAGACAACAGCCATCCATTGAGGTACTATCGTCCTCTCAGAGGCGAGGGGGGAGAGAAGGTTGGTAGACAACAGCCATCCAGGGAGGTACTATCGTCCTTTCAGAGGCGAGGGGGGAGAGAAGGTTGGTAGACAACAGCCATCCAGGGAGGTACTATCGTCCTTTCAGAGGCTAGGGGGGAGAGAAGGTTGGTAGACAACAGCCATCCAGGGAGGTACTATCGTCCTTTCAGAGGCGAGGGGGGAGAGAAGGTTGGTAGACAACAGCCATCCAGGGAGGTACTATCGTCCTTTCAGAGGCTAGGGGGGAGAGAAGGTTGGTAGACAACAGCCATCCAGGGAGGTACTATCGTCCTTTCAGAGGCGAGGGGGGAGAGAAGGTTGGTAGACAACAGCCATCCAGGGAGGTACTATCGTCCTTTCAGAGTCGAGGGGGGAGAGAAGGTTGGTAGACAACAGCCATCCAGGGAGGTACTATCGTCCTTTCAGAGTCGAGGGGGGAGAGAAGGTTGGTAGACAACAGCCATCCAGGGAGGTACTATCGTCCTCTCAGAGGCGAGGGGGGAGAGAAGGTTGGTAGACAACAGCCATCTAGGGAGGTACTATCGTCCTCTCAGAGGCGAGGGGGGAGAGAAGGTTGGTAGACAACAGCCATCCAAGGAGGTACTATCCTCCTCTCAGAGGCGAGGGGGGAGAGAAGGTTGGTAGACAACAGCCATCCAAGGAGGTACTATCCTCCTCTCAGATAACTCTGAAATGCAAACTTTTATTTGTTTTTGTACTTTGACAGGATGGCTGATTTTATTTTTGTCTCGTGAGCACGTAAGAGGACAGGTAAATATTATCACACATCTCTCACATTGTTTACAGAGAGAACATTTCCCATTCTTTGAGGCGTTCCCAGTAGTTTTAATAGTGATGTGTGGGTGGTAAATGCTGTGTTTTGTCCAGGTCTACTATATCACCCGCTCTCAACTCGTCAACACCGAGTAGTACTCCAAGCGAGAGAGCAC
>WNWK01005057.1:0-37500 GCA_009830355.1 Cherax destructor | reverse complement strand
GTTGAAAGAGGTATTAACCTCTCTCATGTGGTTGAAAGAGGTATTGACCTCTCTCAGGTGGTTGAAAGAGGTATTAACCTCTCACAGGTGGTTGAAAGAGGTGTTGACCTCTCTCAGGTGGTTGAAAGAGGTATTAACCTCTCACAGGTGGTTGAAAGAGGTATTGACCTCTCTCAGGTGGTTGAAAGAGGTATTGACCTCTCTCAGGTGGTTGAAAGAGGTATTAACCTCTCTCAGGTGGTTGAAAGAGGTATTGACCTTTCTCAGGTGGTTGAAAGAGGTATTAACCTCTCACAGGTGGTTGAAAGAGGTATTAACCTCTCACAGGTGGTTGAAAGAGGTATTGACCTTTCTCAGGTGGTTGAAAGAGGTATTGACCTCTCTCAGGTGGTTGAAAGAGGTATTAACCTCTCTCAAGTGGTTGAAAGAGGTATTGACCTCTCTCATGTGGTTGAAAGAGGTATTAACCTCTCTCAGGTGGTTGAAAGAGGTATTGACCTCTCTCAGGTGGTTGAAAGAGGTATTAACCTCTCTCAGGTGGTTGAAAGAGGTATTGACCTCTTCAGGTGGTTGAAAGAGGTATTGACCTCTCTCAGGTGGTTGAAAGAGGTATTGACCTCTCAGGTGGTTGAAGAGGTATTGACCTCTCAGGTGGTTGAAAGAGGTATTAACCTCTCTCAGGTGGTTGAAAGAGGTATTGACCTCTCTCAGGTGGTTGAAAGAGGTATTGACCTCTCTCAGGTGGTTGAAAGAGGTATTGACCTCTCTCAGGTGGTTGAAAGAGAGTATTGACCTCTCTCAGGTGGTTGAAAGAGGTATTAACCTCTCTCAGGTGGTTGAAAGAGGTATTGACCTCTCTCAGGTGGTTGAAAGAGGTATTGACCTCTCCAGGTGGTTGAAAGAGGTATTAACCTCTCTCAGGTGGTTGAAAGAGGTATTGACTCTCTCCAGGTGGTTGAAAGAGGTATTGACCTCTCTCAGGTGGTTGAAAGAGGTATTGACCTCTCTCAGGTGGTTGAAAGAGGTATTGACCTCTCTCAGGTGGTTGAAAGAGGTATTGACCTCTCTCAGGTGGTTGAAAGAGGTATTAACCTCTCTCAGGTGGTTGAAAGAGGTATTGACCTCTCTCAGGTGGTTGAAAGAGAGTATTGACCTCTCTCAGGTGGTTGAAAGAGGTATTGACCTCTCTCAGGTGGTTGAAAGAGAGTATTGACCTCTCTCAGGTGGGTGAAATATTGACCTCTCATACAAGAAGAGTGAGATAATAGAGATATTGACCTCTCTGTGTACATCTTTGTTTCTTATTTCTGTGTAAAGCTTTATCAAGTCATGTCTGACTCAGTGTAAGCTTTATAAAGACTTGATAAAGCTCTACACAGAGCCAGACGTAGTCATATCCAAAGCTTATTATGTCAGCTGTTTCTTTGTCTTGAAGACAGTGAGTGTCCTGGATCGTACACCTGTTTCTTGACTGAGGCAACTCCTTACACAGCTGTTTCTTGACTGAGGCAACTCCTTACACAGCTGTTTCTTGACTGAGGCAACTCCTTACACAGCTGTTTCTTGACTGAGGCAACTCCTTACACAGCTGTTTCTCACACTTGTTCTCTTCTTACTCTCTCATCTTGTGCCATCAAGTCTCGCTGTACAAAAGGTAGCAGGTGTTTACAGATGTTTCATGGGTAAATTCTATTTACACATGTTCTATATCTTATGTTGTTCCTTCAACCTTGCTACTCAAAAGGTAGCAGGTGTTTAAATGCAGGGTTAAATGTTCTCGACACATGTTCCCTGAACCTCGTTACTCTAAGATAGCAGATGTTGTGTGAGTAAATGCTTCTTACACATGTTCTATCTTATCTCATTGTTCGTGTGTGTGACCCAATTAATATTTGCACTCATAACTCATTACAATTGTGACCGGCTCATTACTTTGTAATTTGTTCATGATTGTAGCCATGTATAGACGTGTAGATTATTCATTACCTTTGTAACTTTGGTCATGGTTGTGACCAGACCTACCTGGAGTTCATTACCTTTGTAACTTGGTCAGCTATCAGAACTTTTGGGGTCCAGTCCCTGGACCCATTATGTACCTCTGTAATCTTTTGACTACCACCCACAGGATGGGTATGGGCTGCATAATAAAGATACGCAGGTGTTGTACACGCGTCTTGTTTATGAACCTCACATAGGTTGACCCTAATGTAACTTAGGCCAGGCCATTCACCACTTATTCGTCCACGTTGTTGTAACCTAAGTCAGGTATGAGCAGTGGTAGTGGCCTAAGTGACCTCTCGGAAGTATATAATGAAGAAGGACATCACCTGACCACTTTAAATGAGGTTAAAGACATGAAACACAGATGTCAAGTGTCATTGTCCACTGACGTAGCGGTGGGAGGAAGAAGTGGGAGAGCGGTGGGAGGGAAAAGTGGGAGAGAGGCTGCAATCACACTGTGCTCTTTACATTGGATTTCTCACGGGAATTGCAGAAGAATTTAAAGTTACGTTGTCTATCCATATAAACTAGCCAGTTATAACATAGCACAAAATAATAAAGTACAAGTTGAAGATTACGATATTTACAGTTGGGTATCTTTATTGATGAAACGTTTCACTTCTTCAGTCAAATATAGAGGCAGCAGTAGTGAAATAAAGATTTGAGGTGGTCAGTCCCTCAGCCCGGAGAGGAGTTCAGCTCCCTGGTCTGGAACGATGTTCCAGCTGGTATATGACCTCTGGAACGATGTTCCAGCTGGTATATGACCTCTGGAACGATGTTCAAGCTGGTATATGACCATTAACACCGGTTTCACTGTACAGATGTCCCTAATTTTGTAAATCATAAGTGTTTGTGAAGGTGTGAGGGCCCCTTGGCACCTTTAAAGATCACGTGAGGGACCCCCCCCCCTCCTTATGAAAAGATAGAACAAAATAGAATAAACTTTTTATTCAATAAACGCAAATCTTAAAATTTAAAACCATATAAACTGAAGCAAAATATGGAAAAATAAAATAAAATAAAGCAAACATAATATGTACAGATTGGTTTAAGTTTACCGTTGGTATGGCGAGTGGAGTGGTGACCTAGCGTAGCGAGGCTGACAGTTTGCGAAGGTGCGCAGCTGACAGTTTGCGAAGGTGCGCAGCTGACAGTTTGCGAAGGTGCGCAGCTGACAGTTTGCGAAGGTGCGCAGCTGACAGTTTGCGAAGGTGCGCAGTTAACAGTTTGCGAAGGTGCGCAGCTGACAGTTTGCGAAGGTGCGCAGCTGACAGTTTGCGAAGGTGCGCAGCTGACAGTTTGCGAAGGTGCGCAGCTAACAGCTTAGCTAACCGAGTTGGCTGCCGGCAGTGATAGACAAAATGAGATTGGCAACAAATAAGGAACAGGCTAAGGTCCTCAACAAATAAGGAACAGGCTAAGGTCCTCAACAAATAAGGAACAGGTTAAGGTCCTCAACAAATAAGGAACAGGCTAAGGTCCTCAACAAATAAGGAACAGGCTAAGGTCCTCAACAAATAAGGAACAGGCTAAGGTCCTCAACAAATAAGGAACAGGTTAAGGTCCTCAACAAATAAGGAACAAGTTAAGGTCCTCAACAAATAAGGAACAGGCTAAGGTCCTCAACAAATAAGGAACAGGCTAAGGTCCTCAACAAATAAGGAACAGGTTAAGGTCCTCAACAAATAAGGAACAGGCTAAGGTCCTCAACAAATAAGGAACAGGTTAAGGTCCTCAACAAATAAGGAACAGGTTAAGGTCCTCAACAAATAAGGAACAGGCTAAGGTCCTCAACAAATAAGGAACAGGCTAAGGTCCTCAACAAATAAGGAACAGGCTAAGGTCCTCAACAAATAAGGAACAGGCTAAGGTCCTCAATGTTACGTTGCGGAAATAGTGGGTCTGTGCTGGTGGAATAGGAGAGGCAAAGGTACCCCAAGATGAGGCCTTTGACGAGATCGTGAACCTGCACAGTAGATTCTTGTAGTGTAGGAAGTATAGACGAACCAAAGGTGAAGAACAGCAGAGTTAAACACTGAAATAGTTTTTAGCACATTAAGCTGCTCTTATCTTGCTTCTGTCTGGTGACCCGAACCAAAATAAAATTACGAAGACAAGTCCTTCACATGATGAGTGTAGATCTTTAATGGTAATGACTAAACATTGATGCAACTATAGACCAGTCCCGACAAGCAAATTAAAACTAGATCAGGAAGCCAAGCTACTCTCCCAGTCAGCAAGGAGCCATTGTTGACTTCCACCCGGTGGAGAGGGGGCGGAGGGAGGGTAAAGGTAACTACCCCCTTTCTGAACAATCATACCACCTCCACCACTCAGTGTTCCAGCTTCATGACCTGCAACGATATTGTTCCAGCTGGTACATTAATGTTGACACCAACACATTCTTGCTGGCTTCGCTGGCAACATCACTAATATTGTAAACAATCACAGTATTACAGTAAATACTGCATGTGTTTTTAACATACCAGTCTCGGTTATAACGATTAAGATATTGATGCACTGTATCAGTATGTTGATACAAGTCTTTTGTTATATTGTCACAAAGATATCACATACGTGTGTCAAGAATGGAAAAGCCGAAGGCTCTTGCACTACCTCGTCTGTACAAGGTACCTTCCTGCCACTCAGCTAAGGCAGATTCCTCCTTATAGAAATTAAAATATAGAAACCATTTAATAACATTTTAATAATATGTTTAAGTATTATAGAATGCAAGATGAAATTAATACTACATGAAGCAAATGAAAAATAAAAAAAATTAGCGACGAAGCTAATATGTACAGTTATAAATTTAGCGGTGTTGTGCCGATGTTGTAGGCATGCAACATGAATCGTGGTTTGCAACGCTGAGCCGTTGTTGATGACGAGGGGAGGGATGTCCCAGGTGGACGACACTTGACACTGGCAGTAAGTCCAGTGACACCAATGAAGAGGCATCCTGAAGAATCGAGGTACTGGGATTCTCTGACAACCACAAGATTTATTAAGCGGTAGAGTCGTTAGTTGAATCCCCTGGTCACAGACCGGGCCGCGGGGGCGTTCACCCCCGGAACTCTCTCCAGGTAAACTCCGGGCCGCGGGGGCGTTCACCCCCGGAACTCTCTCCAGGTAAACTCCGGGGAATTTTCGTGAGGTGATATTGTGTGAGCTAAGAGTTGAAGGATCAGTTTAGGTACAGATGCCAGATTATTTCTCAGATCTTGGCAAGACTTACGCTGCTCTACTTATCACGCCTGTGTTGGATGACACCCAGCCACACTGTGTTGGATGACACCCAGCCACACTGTGTTGGATGACACCCAGCCACACTGTGTTAAATGACACCCAGCCACACTGTGTTGGATGACACCCAGCCACACTGTGTTGGATGACACCCAGCCACACTGTGTTGGATGACACCCAGCCACACTGTGTTGGATGACACCCAGCCACACTGTGTTGGATGACACCCAGCCACACTGTGTTGGAGGACACCCAGCCACACTGTGTTGGATGACACCCAGCCACACTGTGTTGGATGACCCCCACCCACACTGTGTTGGATGACACCCAGCCACACTGTGTTGGATGACACCCAGCCACACTGTGTTGGATGACACCCAGCCACACTGTGTTGGATGACACCCAGCCACACTGTGTTGGATGACACCCACCCACACTGTGTTGGATGACACCCAGCCACACTGTGTTGGATGACACCCAGCCACACTGTGTTGGATGACACCCAGCCACACTGTGTTGGATGACACCCAGCCACACTGTGTTGGATGACACCCAGCCACACTGTGTTGGATGACACCCAGCCACACTGTGTTGGATGACCACCCACACTGTGTTGGATGACACCCAGCCACACTGTGTTGGATGACACCCAGCCACACTGTGTTGATGACCCCACCACACTGTGCTTGGATGACACCCAGCCAACTGTGTTGGATGACACCCAGCCACACTGTGTTGGATGACACCCAGCAACACTGTGTTGGATGACACCCAGCCACACTGTGTTGGATGACACCCAGCCACACTGTTTGATGACACCCAGCCACACTGTGTTGGATGACCCACAGCCACACTGTGTTGGATGACCCGCAGCCACACTGTGTTGGATGACACCCAGCACACTGTGTTGATGACACCCAGCCACACTGTGTTGGATGACACCCAGCCAACTGTGTTGGATGACCCCCAGCCACACTGTGTTGGATGACCCGCAGCCACACTGTGTTGGATGACCCGCAGCCACACTGTGTTGGATGACACCCAGCCACACTGTGTTGGATGACACCCAGCCACACTGTGTTGGATGACCCCACCCACACTGTGTTGATGACACCCAGCCACACTGTGTTGGATGACACCCACCACACTGTGTTGGATGACACCCACCCACACTGTGTTGATGACACCCAGCCACACTGTGTGGATGACACCCACCCACACTGTGTGGATGACACCCAGCCACACTGTGTTGGATGACCCCACCACACTGTGGATGACCCACCACACTGTGTGGATGACCCCAGCCACACTGTGTTGGATGACACCCAGCCACACTGTGTTGGATGACACCCAGCCACACTGTGTTGGATGACCCGCAGCCACACTGTGTTGGATGACCCACAGCCACACTGTGTTGGATGACCCGCAGCCACACTGTGTTGGATGACCCGCAGCCACACTGTGTTGGATGACCCCCAGCCACACTGTGTTGGATGACACCCAGCCACCTGTGTTGGATGACACCCAGCCACACTGTGTTGGATGACCCCACCACACTGTGTTGGATGACACTCAGCCACACTGTGTGGATGACCCCACCCACACTGTGTTGGATGACCCCCAGCCACACTGTGTTGGATGACCCCCAGCCACACTGTGTTGGATGACCCACAGCCACACTGTGTTGGATGACACCCAGCCACACTGTGTTGGATGACCCACAGCCACACTGTGTTGGATGACCCACAGCCACACTGTGTTGGATGACCCCCACCCACACTGTGTTGGATGACCCACAGCCACACTGTGTTGGATGACCCCAGCCACACTGTGTTGGATGACCACCAGCAACACTGTGTTGGATGCACCCAGCCACACTGTGTTGATGACACCCAGCCACACTGTGTTGGATGACCCCCACCACACTGTGTTGGATGACACCCAGCCAACTGTGTTGGATGACACCCAGCCATACTGTTGGATGACACCCAGCCACACTGTGTTGGATGACACCCACCAACTGTGTTGGATGACACCCAGCCATACTGTGTTGGATGACCCCAGCCACACTGTTGGATGACACCCAGCCACACTGTGTTGGATGACACCCAGCCACACTGTGTTGGATGACACCCAGCCACACTGTGTTGGATGACCCCAGCCACACTGTGTGGATGACCCCACCACACTGTGTTGGATGACCCCACCACACTGTTTTGGGATGACCCCCACTTTTACCACACTGTGTTGATGACACCCAGCCACACTGTGTTGGATGACACCCAAGCCACACTGTGCTTGGATGACACCCACCACACTGTGTTGGATGACACCCAGCCACACTGTGTTGGATGACACCCAGCCACACTGTGTTGGATGACCCCCACCCACACTCTGTTGGATGACACCCAGCCACACTGTGTTGGATGACCCCCACCCACACTGTGTTGGATGACCCCCACCCACACTGTGTTGGATGACACCCAGCCATACTGTGTTGGATGACACCCAGCCACACTGTGTTGGATGACACCGAGCCACACTGTGTTGGATGACACCCAGCCACACTGTGTTGGATGACACCCAGCCATACTGTGTTGGATGACACCCAGCAACACTGTGTTGGATGACACCCAGCCACACTGTGTTGGATGACACCCAGCCACACTGTGATGGATGACACCCAGTTATACTGTGTTGGATGACACCCAGCCACACTGTGTTGGATGACACCCAGCCATACTGTGTTGGATGACACCCAGCCATACTGTGTTGGATGACCCGCAGCCACACTGTTGGATGACCCGCAGCCACACTGTGTTGGATGACACCCAGCCACACTGTGTTGGATGACACCCAGCCACACTGTGTTGGATGACCCCCACCCACACTGTGTTGGATGACACCCAGCCACACTGTGTTGGATGACACCCACCCACACTGTGTTGGATGACACCCACCCACACTGTGTTGGATGACCCGCAGCCACACTGTTGGATGACCCGCAGCCACACTGTGTTGGATGACACCCAGCCACACTGTGTTGGATGACCCGCAGCCACACTGTTGGATGACCTGCAGCCACACTGTGTTGGATGACCTGCAGCCACACTGTTGGATGACCCGCAGCCACACTGTGTTGGATGACACCCAGCCACACTGTGTTGGATGACCCGCAGCCACACTGTGTTGGATGACCCGCAGCCACACTGTGTTGGATGACCCCAGCCACACTGTGTTGGATGACCCGCAGCCACACTGTGTTGGATGACCCACAGCCACACTGTGTTGGATGACCCGCAGCCACACTGTGTTGGATGACCCGCAGCCACACTGTGTTGGATGACCCTCAGAAACACTGTGTTGGATGACCCCCAGCCACACTGTGTTGGATGACACCCAGCCACACTGTGTTGGATGACACCCAGCACACGTTGATGACCCCAGCCACTGTGTTGGATGACACCCAGCCACACTGTTGCCCGCACTGTGTTGGATGACACCCAGCCACACTGTGTTGGATGACCCGCAGCCACACTGTGTTGGATGACACCCAGCCACACTGTGTTGGATGACACCCAGCCACACTGTGTTGGATGACACCCAGCCACACTGTGTTGGATGACACCCAGCCACACTGTGTTGGATGACACCCAGCCACACTGTGTTGGATGACACCCAGCCACACTGTGTTGGATGACACCCAGCGACACTGTGTTGGATGACACCCAGCCACAGTCACGACTGAAATAAAAAGATTACAAACCACTCTAGAAATCATTCACATGATAGACGTACATGATAGACGTACATGATAGACGTACATGATAGACGTACATGATAGACGTACAGCTTCTAAGAGAATTGGTGAGGACAAAACATAATTGTTATATTACGTAAATTTAAATCACGTCAGATTAGAAGAATAAAAATTAAAAAAAAAAAAAGAGTAGAACTCTTGTTGACACGAAAACACATACTTTAAACCGAAATGGATTAAATACTTCCAGACTTGAGGGCAGCTGAAAGTCGAGTGACTGTCACCTGGTGGGAGGGTCACACGTCACCTGGTGGGAGGGTCACACGTCACCTGGTGGGAGGGTCACACGTCAACTGGTGGAAGGGTCACACGTCAACTGATGGGAGGGACACACGTCAACTGGTGGGAGGGACACACGTCAACTGGTGGGAGGGTCACACGTCAACTGGTGGGAGGGTCACACGTCAACTGGTGGGAGGGACACACGTCAACTGGTGGGAGGGACACACGTCAACTGGTGGGAGGGTCACACGTCAACTGGTGGGAGGGACACACGTCAACTGGTGGGAGGGACACACGTCAACTGGTGGGAGGGTCACACGTTAACTGGTGGGAGGGACACACGTCACCTGGTGGGAGGGACACACGTCAACTGGTGGGAGGGTCACACGTCAACTGGTGGGAGGGTCACACGTCAACTGGTGGGAGGGTCACACGTCAACTGGTGGGAGGGTCACACGTCAACTAGTGGGAGGGACACACGTCAACTGGTGGGAGGGACACACGTCAACTGGTGGGAGGGACACACGTCAACTGGTGGGAGGGTCACACGTCAACTGGTGGGAGGGACACACGTCAACTGGTGGGAGGGACACACGTCAACTGGTGGGAGGGACACACGTCAACTGGTGGGAGGGACACACGTCAACTCCCACTGGGTGGAGTGGGGAAGGTAACGATACACACACCTATATATATAATAATAATAATAATAATTTTAATGTTATAGCATTGATTGGGAAGCGGTAAATCAGTAAGAGTCATCAGGTGTAATCTGAAGAAGGGGAGTGTCGCTTCAGTGTCTTGAAGAGCCTTTCATCGTCTTGAAGGGAGAAAAACTGTTTAAGCCCTTCATGAAGTCCAACCACACCCCTTCCCCTTCCCCCTGCATGAAAGACGTGGGTGTGGTTAGACTCCCAGCTGACGGAAGTTGATCATCAGCTGGAAACTGTTGAGAGAGAGGGGTGGAGACAGGGGCAGGGGGTGAAAGAAAGGGGGGACGTATTTTATTATTTAGTAAAATTGGTAACACCAGCAGTGTGTTGCTACACTATTCTATATGATAGTTACATTGTGGGAACACCAGCAGTGTTGCTACACTATTCTATATGATAGTTACATTGTGGGAACACCAGCAGTGTTGCTACACTATTCTATATGATAGTTACATTGTGGGAACACCAGCAGTGTTGCTACACTATTCTATATGATAGTTACATTGTGAGAACACCAGCAGTGTGTTGCTACACTATTCTATATGATAGTTACATTGTGGGAACACCAGCAGTGTTGTTACACTATTCTATATGATAGTTACATTGTGGGAACACCAGCAGTGTATTGCTACACTATTCTGTATGATAGTTACATTGTGGGAACACCAGCAGTGTTGCTACACTATTCTATATGCTAGTTACATTGTGGGAACACCAGCAGTGTGTTGCTACACTATTCTGTATGATAGTTACATTGTGGGAACACCAGCAGTGTTGCTACACTATTCTATATGATAGTTACATTGTGGGAACACCAGCAGTGTGTTGCTACACTATTCTATATGATAGTTACACTGTGGGAACACCAGCAGTGTTGCTACACTATTCTATATGATAGTTACATTGTGGAACCACCAGCAGTGTGTTGCTACACTATTCTATATGATAGTTACTTTGTGGGAACACCAGCAGTGTGTTGCTACACTATTCTGTATGATAGTTACATTGTGGGAACACCAGCAGTGTTGCTACACTATTATATATGATAGTTACATTGTGGGAACATCAACAGTGTTCCTACACTATTCTATATGATAGTTACATTGTGGAAACACCAGCAGTGTGTTGCTACACTATTCTATATGATAGTTATGTTGTGGGAACACCAGCAGTGTGTTGCTACACTATTCTATATGATAGTTACATTGTGGGAATACCAGCAGTGTTGCTACACTATTCTATATGATAGTTACATTGTGGGAACATCAACAGTGTTCCTACACTATTCTATATGATAGTTACATTGTGGAAACACCAGCAGTGTGTTGCTACACTATTCTATATGATAGTTACATTGTGGGAACACCATCAGTGTGTTGCTACACTATTCTATATGATAGTTACATTGTGAGAACACCAGCAGTGTTGCTACACTATTCTATATGATAGTTACATTGTAGGAACACCAGTAGTGGGTTGCTACACTATTCTATATGATAGTTACATTGTAGGAACACCATCAGTGTGTTGCTACACTATTCTATATGATAGTTACATTGTGGGAACACCAGCAGTGTTGCTACACTATTCTATATGATAGTTACATTGTGGAAACACCAGCAGTGTGTTGCTACACTATTCTATATGATAGTTACATTGTAGGAACACCAGTAGTGGGTTGCTACACTATTCTATATGATAGTTACATTGTGGTAACACCAGCAGTGTTGCTACACTATTCTATATGATAGTTACATTTGTGGGAACACCAGCAGTGTGTTGCTACACTATTCTATATGATAGTTACATTGTGGGAACACCAGCATTGTTGCTACACTATTCTATATGATAGTTACATTGTGGGAACAATAGCAGTGTTGCTACACTATTCTATATGATAGTTACATTGTGGGAACATCAGCAGTGTGTTGCTACACTATTCTATATGATAGTTACATTGTGGGAACACCAGCAGTGTGTTGCTACACTATTCTATATGATAGTTACATTGTGGGAACACCAGCAGTGTGTTGCTACACTATTCTATATGATAGTTACATTGTGGGAACACCAGCAGTGTGTTGCTACACTATTCTATATGATAGTTACATTGTGGGAACAATAGCAGTGTTGCTACACTATTCTATATGATAGTTACATTGTGGGAACACCAGCATTGTTGCTACACTATTCTATATGACAGTTGCATTGTGGGAGATTTCAGTAGTGTCAGTCTGAGCTTTCAGACTTCATTAGTGTCATCCAGCATAGCTGCAGTTACTATCACCTGAGTTACCATCTCTCAGCATAGCTGCAGTGACTATCACCTGACTGTTACCATCTCTCAGCATAGCTGCAGTGACTATCACCTGACTGTTACCATCTCTCAGCATAGCTACAGTTACTATCACCTGACTGTTACCATCTCTCAGCATAGCTGCAGTGACTATCACCTGACTGTTACCATCTCTCAGCATAGCTGCAGTGACTATCACCTGACTGTTACCATCTCTCAGCATAGCTACAGTTACTATCACCTGACTGTTACCATCTCTCAGCATAGCTGCAGTGACTATCACCTGACTGTTACCATCTCTCAGCATAGCTGCAGTGACTATCACCTGACTGTTACCATCTCTCAGCATAGCTACAGTTACTATCACCTGACTGTTACCATCTCTCAGCATAGCTGCAGTGACTATCACCTGACTGTTACCATCTCTCAGCATAGCTGCAGTGACTATCACCTGACTGTTACCATCTCTCAGTATGGTCTAACCTATACACAGGAGAAATGGCATTTACGGAAATAAGTAAAAGACCCCAATGGAAATAAGTCACTCTGTCTGACTTTTTGTGTTTATCCCAGGTTCTCTACACATATGCTGCTATGTATGATAATCTATGTAAATGTATTTGTGTATACCTGAATAAACTTACTTAATCTCCATCATCCCAGAGGGAGATAGAGGAGAGAGGAAGAGAGAGAAATTTGGTTGATAATATTTCTGATTTTGTACAATTTTATATATGAATGTAGAATGAGGGACCTGCCTGCCGTCTTCTCCTGCCTGCCTGCCATCCTTATTCCTCCCTCCCAGCACTACAGCCAGGGTGTTTATCACTAAGTGCCTTAATGTGCCTGACACTACACTCACTACTTCCTCTTCTCACCCTCCCTGCCCACCACTCACCCTCCCTGCCTACCACTCACCCTCCCTGCCTACCACTTACCCTCCCTGCCCACCACTCACCCTCCCTTCCTACCACTCACCCTCCCTGCCTACCACTCACCCTCCCTGCCCACCACTCACCCTCCCTGCCTACCACTCACCCTCCCTGCCTACCACTCACCCTCCCTGCCTACCACTCACCCTCCCTGCCTACCACTCACCCTCCCTGCCTACCACTCACCCTCCCTGCCCACCACTCACCCTCCCTGCCCACCACTCACCCTCCTGCCCACCACTCACCCTCCCTGCCCACCACTCACCCTCCCTGCCCACCACTCATCCTCCCTGCCCACCACTCACCCTCCCTGCCCACCACTCACCCTCCTGCCCACCACTCACCCTCCCTGCCCACCACTCACCCTCCCTGCCCACCACTCACCCTCCCTGCCCACCTCTGTCAGCCAGATAGATGGCAGTATTACACATTACAGTTGGGTTAGAGAAGTGGTTGTGGTGACCAGTTGATAAGTGAGACTCGTGTGAGGGCCGTCTGGTCCACCCGGTCCAGCGTGTTCTGCACCTCGTCCGTCCCGGGTGCTCACGGAAGGGGCCAGTGTTCAGATCAACGTGGCTGTTAGTGCCTTAACGTGGCATAATAACTCCGTCTCGTGAGCATGTTGATGTGGGATCTCTCTCTCTCTCTCTCTGACTCTCTCTCTCTCTCTCTCTCTCTCTCTCTCTGTCTGTCTCTGTCTCTCTCTCATACATTATAATATATACTGCTGCAGTTCAGTATATATAGTAAAGTAAATTTTATTTCATTGCAGATTACATAGGTATTGGTAGTTACAATATAAACTGAAGTGCAAGGAGAGCCACTGACATGCCATGGCATTAGGGGCAGCTTAATCTAGTAACTTAAAGACTATGTACATAATATTAGAGAAATTTATTGAGTTTATTCTAGTTAAAATTTGTTTTCAAATTACAATATGATGATATTATACTGTTAAAATTATTATATGATGATATTAGATTGTAACAGGTGTTTAGATTCTCGAATGGTAATATGAAATTGAGATTATCTTAAGGAAAATAACATTGAGCATTTTTGACATTAACTTATAGTATGAGTATTTAGTTTTGATTGAGTAGGGGGTAACATAATAGTAACATATTATTAAAAATTTAAATTATCTTATAGGAAAGTAATAATGAGCATTTTTCAAAGTAGTTTATAGTATGATTATTTACTTTAGGGTGAGTAGGTGGTTTTTGAGTTGAGTCTTAAATTGGTTTTCAGACAAGATTATCTTAATATTTACTGGTAATGAATTCCAGATTCTGGGGCCCTTTATGTGCATAGAATTTTTACATAGGTTGATATGAACACGGGGTATATCAAAAAGTGATCTGTGTCGTGTGTTGTGGTCATGGGTCCTATTAAAGTTGGTGAGGAGAATTTTGAGCGGAGGGTTTATATTAGAGTGTAAAGTTTTATATATGTAGTAGGCACAAGAGTAAGTATGAATGTTCTTTACGGTGAGTAGTTTGAGACTTTTGAATATTGGTGGAGTATGCTGTCTAGAGTGGGAATTTGTTATCATTCTGACTGCAGCGTATATGTATGTATATGTATGTATACGTATGTATATGTATGTATGTATGTACGTAAGTGTATGTTTGATAATTGTACAATGTCTCAATAAAGTATTTTATTTTATTTATTTATTTATTTTATTTATTTTATAAGTATATTGTAATGACAGGAGGAGGAGGAGGAAGAGGAAGACGAAGAGGAAGAGGAAGCGAGATGAAGAGGCTAGAAAATACTTACACTCACTACGACTACTATTACTAATCATATTAGGACTAATAATAATAATACCACTGTTACTACTACTACTACCTGGAGTCTACCTGGAGGGCATTCCGGGGATCAACACTCCCGTGGCCCAGTCTATGACCAGGCCTCCTGGTGGATCAGGGCCTGATCAACGAGGCTGTTACTGCTGACTGCACGTAGTCCAACGTACGAACCACAGCCCGGCTGATCTGGCACTGACTTTAGTTATCTGTCCAGCTTCGTCTTGAAGACAACCAGGGGTCTACTGGTAATGCCCCTTTTCTCTTAGTGTACCAGTGGCGCCCCTACTTTTCACTGGGGGTACGTTGCACCGCCTGCCAAGTCTATTGCTTTCGTAGGGAGTGATTTCGGTGTGCATATTAGGAACCAGTCCCTCCAGAATCTTCCAGGTGCAGATTATGATATATCTCTCTCGCCTGCACTCCAGTGAATATAGGTCTAGTGCTTCCAGGCGTTCCCAGTAGTTAAGGTGTTTGATGGAACTTATACGTGCAGTAAAGGTTCTCTGTACATTCTCTAGATCTGCAATTTCACCTGCCTTGAATGGGGATGTTAATGTACAGCAGTATTCCAGCCTAGAGAGAACAAGTGATTTAAAAAGGATCATCATTGGCTTAGCATCTCTTGTCTTGAATGTTCTCATTATCCATCCTATCAGTTTCCTCGCAGATGTGATAGTGGCATTGTTGTGATCCTTGAAGGTGAGGTCTTCGGACATTACCACTCCCAGGTCCTTCACATTACTTTTCCGCTCTATTGTGTGATCAGAGTTTGTAGTATACTCAGTTCTAGTTATTATTTCCTCCAGTTTTCCATAACGGAGTAGTTAGAATTTGTCTTCATTGAACATCATATTGTTCTCCGTTGCCCATTGGAAAACTTGGTTAATATCTTCTTGGAGATTTGCCGTGTCCTCAATGGATGACACACTCATGCAGATCCTAGTATCATCTGCAAAGAATGATACAGTGCTGTGGTTTACATCCCTGTCTTTGTCTGATATGAGAATGAGTAACAGGATAGGTGCGAGTAATGTGCCTTGTGGAACAGAGCTCTTCATTATGGCAGTTTCCGATTTAACTCTGTTTACCACTACTCTTTGTGTTCGATTGGTTAGAAAGTTGAAGATCCATCTGCCTACTTTGCCAGTTATTCCTTTAGCACGCATTTTGTGTGCTATTACACCATGATCACACTTGTCAAAGGCTTTTGCAAAATCTGTGTATACTACATCTGCATTCTGTTTGTACTACTAATACTGCTACTGATGATACTAATACTAATACTACTGCTTCTGTTTCTGCTACTACTACTACTACTACTAATAATAATAATACCACTGTTACTATTAATACTTTATGATCATTCGTACACATTTGACTTTATATAGTGAGTTGTGCAGTGTCCTCTCCGTTGTTTAGTGAGTGGTGTGTGAGGGACACTGTAGTGTGTACTTCAGTCACCTGTGTAACCTCTGTTGTATGTGTCCACCTGGCAGGTGCTAGAGTACTGACAACCACACTGTGTCCACCTGTGAGGTACTAGAGTACTGACAACCTCACTGTGTCGACCTGTGAGGTACTAGATTACTGACAACCTCACTGTGTCGACCTGTCAGGTGCTAGAGTACTGATAACCTCACTGTGTCGAACTGTGAGGTACTAGAGTACTGACAACCACACTGTGTCGACCTGTGGGGTACTAGAGTACTGAAAACCATACTGTGTCGACCTGTGAAGTACTAGAGTACTGACAACCACACTGTGTCAACCTGTGAGGTACTAGAGTACTGACAACCACACTGTGTCAACCTGTGAGGTACCAGAGTACTGACAACCACACTGTGTCGACCTGTGAGGTACCAAAGTACTGACAACCACACTGTGTCGACCTGTGAGGTACCAAAGTACTGACAACCACACTGTGTCGACCTGTGAGGTACTAGAGTACTGACAACCACACTTTGTCGACCTGTGAGGTACTAGAGTACTGACAACCTCACTGTGTCGACCTGTCAGGTACCAGAGTACTGCTGACAACCACACCGTGTCGACCTGTGAGGTACCAGAGTACTAACCATACTGTGTTGACCTGTGAGGTACCAAAGTACTGACAATCACACTGTGTCGACCTGTGAGGTACTAGAGTACTGACAACCACACTGTGTCGACCTGTGAGGTACTAGAGTACTGACAACCTCACTGTGTCGACCTGTCAGGTACCAGAGTACTGACAACCTCACTGTGTCCACCTGTCAGGTACCAGAGTACTGACAACCTCACTGTGTCCACCTGTGAGGTACCAGAGTACTGACACCCACACTCACTGCTCTGCATAACTATGGTCTGTCTGAATACTGAACTAGATGTCACCCATCTCTGTATAAACATTGTATCGTGCTGAAATAAAGTATTATAATTATTATTAAGAGAGGCAGGGGTGCGGTGGGGACAATAAGGGAGCACTGTATCAACATCCGGGGTCCCATACTATTCAACATCTTACCAGAAGATAACAGAAACACGGCTGGAGCAAGTGTAGAAGTCTTCAAGAGGAAACTGGACAAGTATCTTCACCAGGTGCCAGATCAACCAGGCTGTGATGGATATGGGGGGCAGAGAGCTTCCAGCAGCAACAGCCTGGTTCAGGACCAGACAAGCACCAGACGAGCCTTGTCTAGGACCAGACAAGCACCAGACGAGCCTGGTCCAGGACCAGACAAGCACCAGACGAGCCTGGTCCAGGACCAGACAAGCACCAGACGAGCCTGGTCCAGGACCAGACAAGCACCAGACGAGCCTGGTCCAGGACCAGACAAGCACCAGACGAGCCTGGTCCAGGACCAGACAAGCACCAGACGAACCTGGTCCAGGACCAGACAAGCACCATACAAGCCTGGTCCAGGACCAGACAAGCCTGGACTAGGATCAGACAAGCACCAGACAAGCCTGGGCCAGGACCAGTCAAGCCTGGTCCAGGATCAGTAAAGCACCAGAAAAGCCTTGTCCAGAATTAGTCAACAACAGACAAGCCTGGTCCAGGACTAGACAAGCACCATACAAGCCTGGTCCAGGACCAGGCATGCACCAAACAAGCCTGGTCCAATACCAGTCAAGCACCAGACAAGCCTGGTCCAGGACCAGACAAGCCTGGTCGTGGACCAGACAGGCCTGGTCCTGGACCAGGGTGAGATAACAGGTGTAGCGCCTCCCACAAATATATAATAATTATTATACAGTGGACCCCTGAGTATTGGCCGTAATCCGTTCCAGGAGCTAGGCCTTAACTCGAACTGGGCGAAAGTCGAACCATTATTTCCCATAAGAAATAATGTAAATACAATTAATCTGTTCCAGACACTCAAAAATATTCACAAAAAAATCATTTTTTAAAGAATAACAATAGTTTTACATACACACAACACATAATAACAACACAATAACAACACATAAAACAACACATATTAAATTTATAAATTTACATTTAAAATAACATTTACTTACCTTTATTGAAAAGACTTGCTGGCATCTGGAAGATAGGGAGGAGTGAGGGAGGGCTTAGTGTTTGGAAGGGGAATCCCCCTCCATAAGGACTTCAGGTATCAAAGCCCTATATGGGTTACTTCCCTTCTTGGTCTTTTAATGCTACTAGGACCAGCTTGAGAGTCACTGGACCCCTGTCTCACAAAATAACTGTATACAGTCCTCTGTTTCTGGCGCCTCTTTAACATGTTCCTGAAGTGCAATATGGCTCTGTCAGTGAACTTGTTGCAGAGATGGCTTATTTCAGCTTGCTCAGGGTGGTATTTCTCTACAAACCGTTGCACATCATTTCACTTTGAACAAATCTCCTTAATCTCTGAAGAAGGCACCTCCAGTCTATCTTCCTACTCCTGTGAAGCAATTTCCTCAACTCTGGTCTGATGCTGTTCCAGATGAAGCTCTTGCAGCTCTTCAGTGGTTAGCTCTACCCTGTGGTCCTCCACCAACTCTTCCACATCCTCGCCACTCACCTCCAACCCCAGGGACTTGCCCAATGCCACAATACCTTCCACAACAGGCACAGGGTCGTCAGGGTCAGGGTCAGCGTCAAACCCTTCAAAATCCCTCTGTTCGACACAACCTGGCCACAGTTGTCTCCAAGCAGAGTTCAAAGTCCTGGAAGTCACTCCCTCCCAAGCCTTACCTATAAGGCTTATGCAATGGAGGATACTGAAGTGATCTTTCCAGAACTCTCTTAGGGTCAACTCAGTGTCTGAGGTCATTTCAAAGCACTTTTGAAACACTGCTTTTGTGTAGAGTTTTTTGAAATTAGAAATGACCTGCTGGACCATGGGCTGGATGAGAGGAGTGGTGTTAGGAGGCAAGAACTTCACTGTGATGAACCTGAAGATGAGGATGAGCAGGAGCATTGTCCAGTACCACAGTACCAGTAATGGCTTCACTTTAAAATCCCCCCTAGCATTATTATACAACATGAGAGTTTGCCTGTCTTTCATAGGCTTGTGTCCTGGCAATGCCTTTTTCTCCTGAGTAATGTAGGTCCTTTTTGGCATTTTCTTCCAAAAGAGGCCTGTTTCATCACAATTAAACACTTGTTAGGGTTTGAATTTTTCAGTGTCTACAAACCCCTTAAATTCAGTCACAAACTTTTCAGCAGCACGTTTGTCTGAACTGGCTGCCTCACCATGCCTTACAACACTGTGTATGCCACTACATTTCCTAAATCTGTCAAACCAGCCTTTGCTGGCCTTAAAATTACTCACATCAGCACAGGTTCCAGGCATTTTCTTGACAAGATCTGCGTGGAACTGCCTTGCCTTTTCACAAATTATCGCCATGGAAACACTATCACTCGCTATCTGTTTTTCATTGATCCACACCGCCAACAACTTCTCAACCTCATCCACTGTTTTTGATCTATTTTTGGCAAACATGTCAACACCTTTCGCAACATCAGCTTCCTTGATTTCTTTTCTCTTTTCCAAGATAGAGGTGATAGTAGATTTGTTTTTGTTGTACATCCTGGCAAGCTCCCCCACACGTACGCCACTCTCATATTTTACTACTATCTTCTTCTTCAGTTTGATGGTGTTCCTCTCTTTCTTTACCACAGGGGTGCCACTAGGAAGCTTCTTTGGACCCATGGTGACTTATATTTCACAGTGACAATCAATAAACACAATAAAATTATTGTGAAATGTTTGAGCGCGCTGGGTAATATTCACTCAAGGATAAAGAA
This sequence comes from Cherax destructor, assembly GCA_009830355.1. Classification (NCBI taxonomy): domain Eukaryota; kingdom Metazoa; phylum Arthropoda; class Malacostraca; order Decapoda; family Parastacidae; genus Cherax; species Cherax destructor. The sequence continues at coordinate 17,217 of WNWK01005057.1, read as the reverse complement.
AGCTAGACTGGCTCACGACGCCTGCGCGGGGAGGCGGACAGGTCTGGTACGTGGGCTGATAGTCGGGGAAACGGCCGATTGTCGGGGAGAAATTTGGCCGAAAAAGCGATCAAAACTCAAGTCGCCCGATACTCAGACCGGCCGATAGTTGGGGGTCCACTGTATTAGTAATAAAAAGAGTACTACTAGTAATATTACTGTTATTATTTCTATTATTACTACTATTACTATTAATCTACTATAATACTATGCAGCTATTACCACTATTATTACTATTACTAGTACTACTATTATTACTATTACTACTACTACTATACTAGTATTATTACTATTACTACTACTACTATACTACTAGTACTACTATTATTACTATTACTACTACTACTATTATTACTATTACTACTACTATTATATTACTATTACTACTATTATTACTATTACTACTATTATTACTATTACTACTACTATTATTACTATTACTACTACTATTATTACTAATACTACTATTACTACTACCACTATTATTACTACTACTATTATTACTATTACTACTATTAATACTACTATACTATTACTACCACTAGTAATAATAATATAATCCCTGGAAAAATCACATTAATTATTTTATTGTTAATTATAATTATTTTTTATTGTTAATTATTATTGTTGTATTTGTTTGTTTTTGTAATATTAAAAATGCTAGATTTCTAATGTATTTTTTTTCTTCTTGTCCACAGCAAGAAAAATGCTATCATCCTGCGCACCCAACTGTCTGTACGTGTACACGCTATTATAGGTGAGTGTACGTGTACACGCTATTATAGGTGATTGTACGTGTACACGCTTTTATAGGTGAGTACGTGTACAAGCTATTATAGGTGAGTGTATGTGTACACACTGTTATAGGTGAGTGTACGTGTACATGCTATTATATGTGAGTGTACGTGTACATGCTATTTTAGGTGAATGTACATGTACACGTTATTATAGACGAGTGTACTTGTACGTGTGGTGATTGCTCACAAAATGAGGGCCATATCAATTACAGGGAAGGTAGGCAGATGGATTTTCGGGCTCCCAGCACACACAACACAAAAAATAATAGTACATAAACAGAGCAAAATCCAGCATCAGTGAGGTAAAAAGCTTGGTTCCCCAAGGTACTGTCCTGGCACCTCTGCTGTTTCTCACCCTCATAGCAGACATAGATAAAATCACCCATCACACTTTTGTAGATTAGAGATTAGATTTTGCCACCGAAGTGGCTAGTTTATCGTGCACCCCATATCCATCCTGTGGAGGGTAGCGCAAGAGCATATGGATACACAAAAGGCCTAGGAACTAGGCCCCAAAAGGGTTAACAGGTGTACATATGGATTTATATCTACAGTTCACTTATCTGTTACAAGCAAATTTAGGGAATTTGCTTAGTATATCTGGTATCTTATTTTCATTAATAAGATATCTTGACATGTCACATAGGTTATTTTACTGTCTATCTCTATATTCCTCAATAAGTGGACAATTAAGCACATAGTGTTCAAGACAGTGACCATATGCCTGATCACATAATTTGCATTTAGTTTGATCATCATCTGTGTCTCCCAAACTGCCAGAAGTACTTGTAGCCAAGCCTAAGCCTGGCCACTACAACATCAGTCAGTCTGTTCACATTGCAAGTTGCAAGTTCATGTTATCATAGTGGGTTATAGATCTACTCAGACTTCTAACTGCATTCCTATAACAATCATTTTCATTATTTACTTCTCTCCTAATATTATTCCTAATGCTAGACACAGATATACCAAAGTTATATTTTACATTCTCCTTCTGGTTACTCTTCTTGGCTAACATATCAACTTTATCATGAAGGAGTAATCTAACGTGTGATGGAATCCATAGCAATTGTACATTAATTCCTTTGTCCCAGTTTTTTGAGTATCTATAGCGTAGATGACACTAAAATAAACACAAAAGTCAATTTGGTAGAAGACACTGAAAAACTGCAGGAAGATATCAGCATTGTTTTCCAGTGGGCAGTGGAGAACAACATGACGTTCAATGGTGATAAGTTCCAGCTGCTGAGGTATGGAAAGAATGAAGAACTCAAAAGGAACACTGCATACAAAACTCAAGAGGGTCACCAAATAGAACGAAAGGAACACGTGAAAGAATTGGGAGTAATAATGTCAGCTAACCTTTCTTTCATTGAACATAAGACAAAGAAAGGTCATGACAGCAAAGAGGATGACAGGGTGGGTATTGAGAACCGTCAAAACAAGAGAAATAATGCCAATGATGACACTTCAAATCGTGTCCCTATAAACCCCAACAACAACACTTCAAATTGTGTCCCTATAAACCCCAACAACAACACTTCAAATTGTGTCCCTTTAAACCCCAACAACAACACTTCAGATCGTGTCCCTATAAACCCCAACAACAACACTTCAGATTGTGTCCCTATAAACCCCAACAACAACACTTCAGATTGTGTCCCTATAAACCCCAACAACATCACTTCAGATTGTGTCCCTATAAACCCCAACAACAACACTTCAGATTGTGTCCCTATAAACCCCAACAACAACACTTCAGATTGTGTCCCTATAAACCCCAACAACATCACTTCAGATTGTGTCCCTATAAACCCCAACAACATCACTTCAGATTGTGTCCCTATAAACCCCAACAACATCACTTCAGATTGTGTCCCTATAAACCCCAACAACATCACTTCAGATCATGTCCCTATAAACCCCAGCAAAGGAAGAATCACTATTGCTCAGTAATGACGGCTCTGTTCAAGGCACAATAAGAAAACACTGCATCAACATTCGTGGTCCCAGATTATTCAACATCTTACAAGAAGATATCAGAAACACTGCTGGGATGAGTCTTCAAGAGAAAATTGAACAAGTATCTTCACCAAGTGCCAGATCAACCAGGCTGTGATGGATATGAGGGTCAGTGAAAGAGCAGAAAGGCTCTTAGAACTCATCAAAGGTGCGTACATTATTATAGGTGTGTACAGCACCAGTGATACAACAACATTACTATGCTCATACCCAAGTAGCAGATCAAGTCATTAAAACCTTGTGCTTCCACTCTGATCTAACACACTCACACAAGCCTGTTGGATATCCGAATCTCTGGCACTTTAAATCTTCCTTATTCCCCTCCCTACAGTCCTTCCTAGGATGACCCCTACCCCTCCTTCCTCCACCCCAGATTTATGCACACCGAGTCATCCTATTTTGCTCAATCCTCTCTAAATATTCAAACTTCTGCCCTTTGAATAATACTTTTGGTAACCCTACACATTCTAATCTCCAAGGTCTGAATTCCCTGTATAAAATTCACACCACACATTGCCCTCAAACATGATATCTTCACTGCCTTCAGCCTCCTCATTGCTGCAACATTTAAAACCCATGCTTCACACTTGGTACCACTATACTCTGGTGCAGTCCTGTTTTTGCCTCCATGGATAACATTCTTTGTCTCCACATATGCCTTAACCCGTCTTTCTCCCTTCATCAGTTCTGTGGGTCACCTCATCTTTCATAGACCCATCTATTAAGTCTACTCCCAAGTATGTAAACACATTTACTTCCTCCATACTCCTTCTCTCCAATTTGATTATCCAATCTTTCATTGCCTAGACTTCTTGTTACTTTCATCACCTTGCTCTTTCCTATGTTCACTTTTCATTTTCATCTTTTGCATACCTTCCCAAATTCATCTACCAATCTTTGCAACTTATCCTCAGAATCTCCCACCAAGTGCAAAGTCATGAAGATTGGGGAAGGGTAAAGAAGACCACAGACGGAGTACAGCCTAGGGGGGCCAGAGACTACAAACCTCACCCAACAATAAGAACACAGGAAGCAGGCAATGTTTGCTGCCATGATTTTTTCATTATTTTTTATAATTTTTCATATTTTTGGGTAGCTTGCGCTAATAAGACTTGGGCAGTATTACTCTGGGTATACTTTCTTAGTTAAAAACCTTGCCTTACGGTCAAGAATGTATGGTAGCAAATCTACCTATGGTAGGAACCTTCCTAAAAATAATGTAATATGCATACATGTAGTTTGACTACTTCCTTGAGAAGGGTGAAAATTCTTCAGATGGGACATGCAATTATGATCACCCAAGAAAATGCCGTTCCCATATGAAAGGAAAATGCAACCTCCCGTCCTGTAAGCTTTTCCACCCTGAAATGTGCCACTCATCAGTTCAGGAAAGACAGTGCTATAACTTATATTGCCAGGCATACCACCTAAAGGGTACAAGATGACAGAACATCCAGACCATGGCAAAACCTGGGTAGCCACAGCCACTCCGAAGAGAGAGGTTTTTAGTGCCAGGAAGGAAAAAAAGCTGGCAGGAAATGACAGAAATTGTACACCAACTGCAATCATGTATATAATGTATATAATATATAATAATGTATAATAATGTATCTCTCCCGCCTGCGTTCTAGAGAGTACAGGTTTAGGAACTTCAAGCGTTCCCAGTAGTTGAGGTGGTTTATCGCACTTATGCGTGCGGTGAAGGTTCTCTGCACATTTTCAAGGTCAGCAATTTCACCCGCCTTGAAAGGTAACTGCACCTTTCAAGGCGGGTGAAATGCTGACCTTGAAATGTGCAGAGAACCTTCACCGCACGCTAAGTGCGATAAACCACCTCAACTACTGGGAACGCTTGAGTTCCTAAACCTGTACTCTCTAGAACGCAGGCGGGAGATACATTATTATATACACATGGAAAATTCTCGAGGGCTTAGTACCAAACTTGCACACAAAAATCACTCCGTACGAAAGCAAAAGACTCGGCAGGCGATGTAACATTTCCCCAATGAAGAGCAGGGGTGCCACTAGCACGTTGAGGGACAACACAATAAGTGTGAGGGGCCCAAGATTGTTCAACTGCCTCCCAGCATACATCAGGGGGATTACCAACAAGCCCCTGGCTGTCTTCAAGCAGGCACTGGACAGGCACCTCAAGTCGGTACCTGATCAGCCGGGCTGTGGTTCGTACGTTGGACTGCGTGCGGCCAGCAGTAACAGCCTGGTTGATCAGGCTCTGGTCCAACAAGAGGCCTGGTCACAGACTGGGCCGCGGGGGCGTTGACCCCTGGAATTCTCTCCAGGTAGACTCCAGGTATTTCTGGAGTGGAATCACAGTCAATGGCCTCCACTCCAACACAACAGATATTAGTGCCAGGAAGAATAGAACCCCCCCATACCACCAATACCACCAACCCAATGACATTCATCTTTGCAAATATACAGGGTCTAAAGCCAGCAACAAACAACAAGATACATTACATCCGTGGACTGCTTACAGAGTCAAATGCTATGTTTGCGGCTTTCACAGAGACCCACATAAGAGATCACTTGGACAATGAAATATAGATCCCGGGCTACAACCTATTCAGATCTGACAGAGTGAACAGGCAAAAAGGGGGAATTGGTCTGTATATCACAGAGTCACTTATATGTTCAGAACTACTAAATGCCTCAAATGATGTAGTTGAAGTATTAGCAATAAAGATCGAGAATCAAAACTTGGTCATCGTGGTTGTATACAAGCCTCCGGATGCAATGTCCCAACAATTCCAGGAACAGCTTCTGAAAATTGACCACTGTCAGGAAAATCTTCCAGCTCCTGCCCCCAACATCTTGCTCCTGGGGGATTTCAACCTAAGGCACCTAAAATGGAGAAATATTGCAAACATTGTGGTAGCAGAGATAACACCAGGAGGAAGCTCAGATGAAAACTCGCACACACATGAACTTTTAAATCTCTGCACCAAATTCACCTTAAACCAGCAAATAGTAGAGCCTACAAGATTAGAGAATACGCTGGACCTCATCTTCACCAACAATGATGATCTGGTATGAAATGTCATCATATCAAAAACAATATACATACAGTACTCAGATCACAACATACTAGAGGTCCAGACATGTATGCGGGGAGCCCCAGATCGACAAAATGTGATCAGCCGCGAGGGAGCCTTCTCCAAATTCAACTTCAATAACAAAAACATAAGGTGGGACCAAGTAAACCAAGTCCTAAATGATATAAACTGTGAAGATAGCCTAAGCATCACGGATCCTAACCTATGTCTAGAACAAATTAACTCTGTGGCACTTAAGGTCTACTCAAGGCAAATTCCCTTAAGGAAAAGAAGGAGAAGATGTAAACTAGAAAGAGAGAGGCGCTCCCTATACAGACGAAGGCAGAGAATAACAGAGCGACTACAAGAGGCCAATACAGTCATACCTCGGTTAACGATATTAATCCGTCAGAGAGGGCATATCTTTAACCGAATCAATCGTTAACCGAATCAATTTTCCCCATAAGAAATAATGGAAATAAAATTAATCCGTCCAAGACTTCCAAAAGTAGTCAAATAAAATATTTTTTAGAACTTTTTGACATTAAATAATACAAAATTTAATGAACATTAAATAAATACACATCTAAATATAGTACAATAACATGTCACTTACATTTATTGAAGAGTTGTTGATGTGTGGAGGACGGGAGGAGGGGAGAAGGTGGAGTAGTATGCTAGTGTTTGGAAGGGGAATCCCCTTCCATTAACACTGCAGGTACCAAGTTCTTTTCTGGGGTTACTTCTCTTTTTCTTTTAATGCCACTAGGACCAGCTTGAGAGTCACTGGACCTCTCTCTAACAATAAATCTGTTCAGGGTGCTCTGTGTCTGGCGATTCTTAAACACATCCCTGAAATGACACACCACTGTGTCATTGTATAGGTTGCCAGCACGGCCTGCAACAGCATGGTTAGGGTGATATTCATCCATAAAGCCTTGCACATCACTCCATTTGGCACAGATCTCCCTAATCCTTGAAGAAGGCACCTTCTTCCATCTCAGTTCCACCTCCTCCTCCTCTGAACCATTGTCCTGACCTGTGGTCTCTTGTTGCAGTTGCTGTTGAAGCTCTTGCAGATCTTCAGTGGTTAGCTCTTTCTTGTGCTCCTCCACCAACTGTTCCACATCCTCACCACTCACCTCCAACCCCATAGACTTGACCAGTTCCACAATTTCTTCCATAACAGGCTCAGGCTCATGCTCAGGGTTATGAGGCTCATCCCCAAAACCTTCAAAATCCCTCTCTAGGATACAGTCTGGCCACAATTTTCTCCAGGCAGAGTTCAAAGTCCTGGTAGTCACTCCCTCCCAAGCCTTACCTATAAGGTTTACACAATGCAGGATATGGAAATGTTTTTTCCAAAAGACTCTTAGGGTTATATTCATGTCTGTGGTCACATCAAAGCACTTTTGAAACATTGCTTTGGTGTAGAGTTTTTTAAAGTTTGAAATGACCTGCTGGTCCATGGGCTGGAGGAGAGGAGTGGTATTAGGGGGCAAGAACTTCACTTTGATGAATTTAAACTCCTCCACAATTTTCTCTACCAAGTTTGGAGGATGACAAGGAGCATTGTCCATTATAAGGAGGCACTTAAGTGGCAAATTATTTTCCTGGAGATATTTCTTCACACTGGGGCCAAACACGCCATTGAACCACTCTAAGAAAATGTCCTTTGTGACCCATGCCTTTTTGTTAGACTTCCACATCACACACAAGTTAGACTTGGTGATACAGCATCTGCCAAACACTCGGGGATTTTCAAAAAGATACACCAGTAAAGGCTTCACTTTGCAATCACCACTGGCATTAGCACAAAGCATCAAAGTTAGCCTGTCTTTCATAGGCTTATGTCCTGGCTGTGCCTTTTCCTCTTGAGTAATGAAGGTCCTGTTGGGCATTTTCTTCCAAAACAGGCCTGTTTCATCACAATTAAACACTTGTTGGGGGAGGAATTGTTCAGCCTCTATGTACTCCTGGAATTCAGGCACATATTTTTCAGCCGCACTTTTGTCAGAACTGGCTGCCTCACCATGCCTCACAACACTATGTATGCCACTTCGATTCTTAAATTTTTGAAACCAGCCTCTGCTGGCTTTAAATTCGCTCACTTCAGCACTAGTTGCAGGCATTTTCTTAACGAGATCATCATGCAACTGCCTTGCTTTTCACATATTATTGCCTCCGAAACAATATCTGCTGCTAACTGTTTCTCGTTGATCCACACCAACAACAAACTTTCCACATCTTCCAGCACTTGTGATCTCTGTTTTGTGATCACAAATGAACCTTTCGCAACAACAGCTTTTTTGATTTTACGTGCATTTTCCTTGGCTACAATGGTAGCGATGGTAGAATAGGCTTTACCATACAGCCTGGCCAGCTCAGTGATACGCACTCCACTTTCATATTTTTCTGTTATCTCCTTCTTCAGTTCTATTGTATTTCTGAGCCTCTTTGCCACAGGCTTACCACTAGGAGCTTTCTTTGGACCCATGTTAGCTTATTTAGCAGTTGCAAGCACTAAAAACAGTGGAATAATGACAATATACTGGTATGAATGCGTGGGTGGAGTGGGTGGGTGGTCGCTCTCGCTTGTAAACAATAGCACACTGACGCTCCCTGGAGTGCACACTCAGCTGGGTGCCACGCGGACGCGTCCAGTACGAATGTCGTTAACCGAAGCAAACATCGTTAACCGTAGTAATTTTTTTACGTCAAAAATATCGTTAACCGAATTTATCGCTATCCGATTACATCGTTAACCGAGGTATGACTGTATATCTGAAATACGTAGGGAGACACTGGTCAGAGAAATAGCAAACATCGAATTAAAACTAAAGGAATCTTACAGGAATCAAGAAACGCGGGAAGAACTAAAAGCCATAAATGAAATTGAAAGAAACCCAAAGTATTTCTTTTCTTATGCCAAATCAAAGTCGAGAACAACATCCAGTATTGGGCCCCTACTTAAATGGGATGGGTCCTACACAGATGACAGCAAGGAAATGAGTGAGTTACTAAAGTCCCAGTATGACTCAGTTTTTAGCGAGCCACTAACCAGACTGAAAGTCAAAGACCTAAATGATTTTTTTATGAGAGTGCCACAGAACTTGGCAGATGCATGCCTATCTGACATTACTCTGATGCCAAATGAGTTTGAAAAGGCAATAAATGACATGCCCATGCACTCCGCTCCAGGCCCAGACTCATGGAACTCCGTGTTCATCAAGAACTGCAAGAAGCCCCTATCATGTGCTTTTAACATCCTATGGAGAGGAAGCATGGACACTGGGGTCGTCCCGCAGTTACTAAAAACAACAGGCATAGCCCCACTCCACGAAGGGGGCAGTAAAGCAAATAGCAAAGAACTACAGACCAATAGCGCTAACGTCCCATATCATAAAAATCTTTGAAAGGGTTCTAAGAAGCAAGATCGCCACTCATCTAGATACCCATCAATTACACAACCCAGGGCAGCATGGGTTTAGAGCAGGTCGCTCCTGTCTGTCCCAACTACTGAACCACTACGACAAGGTTCTGGATGCTCTAGAAGACAAACAGAATGCAAATGTTATATACACAGACTTTGCAAAAGTCTTTGACAAGTGTGACCATGGTGTAATACCACACAAAATGCGTGATAAAGGAATAACAGGAAAAGTGGGTAGATGGATCTATAATTTCCTAACAAGTAGAACACAAAGAGTAGTAGTCAACAGAGTAAAGTCTGAGGCGGCTACAGTGAAAAACTCTGTTCCACAAGGCACAGTACTCACTCCCATCCTGTTCCTCATCCTCATATCGGACATAGACAAGGATATAAGCCACAGTGCCGTGTCTTCCTTTGCAGATGACACCCGAATCTGTATGACAGTGTCCACCGTTGAGGACACTGCAAGACTCCAAGCAGACACAAACCAAATCTTTAAATGGGCTGCAGAAAACAATATGAAGTTCAATGATGAGAAATTTCAATTACTCATATATGGAAAACGTGAAGAAATTAAAATCTCATCGGAGTACAAAACAAATTCCAACCACACAATAGAGCGAAAAACTAATGTCAAAGACCTGGGAGTGATCATGTCAGAGGATCTCACCTTCAAGGACCATAACACCGTAGCAATCGCATCTGCTAGAAAAATGACAGGATGGATAATGAGAACCTTCAAAACCAGGGATGCCAAGCCCATGTTGACACTTTTCAGGTCGCTTGTTCTATCTAGGCTGGAATATTGCTGCACACTAACTGCACCTTTCAAGGCAAGTGAAATTGCTTACCTAGAAAATTTGCAGAGAACCTTCACGGCACGCATAACTGCGATAAATCACCACAATTACTGGGAACGCTTGAAGTTCCTAAACCTGTAATTCCTAGAACACAGGCGGGAGAGATACATTATTATATACACATGGAAAATTCTCGAGGGATTAGTACCAAACTTGCACACGAGAATCACTCCCTACAAAAGCAAAAGACTCGGCAGGCGATGTAACATCCCCCCAATGAAAAGCAGGGGTGCCACTAGCACATTGAGAGACAACACAATAAGTGTCAGGGGCCCAAGACTGTTCAACTGCCTCCCAGCATACATCAGGGGGATTACCAACAAACCCCTGGCTGTCTTCAAGCAGGCACTGGACAGGCACCTCAAGTCGGTGCCTGACCAGCCAGGCTGTGGTTCGTACGTTGGACTGTGTGCGGTCAGCAGTAACAGCCTGGTTGATCAGGCTCTGATACAACATGAGGCCTGGTCACAGACCGGGCCGCAGGGGCGTTGACCCCTGGAACTCTCTCTAGGTATACTCCAGATCCAAATTGACTGACACTTGGCAAATATTTCATGACTCAAATATTTCATGTTAGGTGGGTGAACGTAGGCATTGTGTCAAGGCCAAGTTAATTCAAATTCAAATTTTTGTTTCTTTTTATGCTGTACAAAAATAATGTATGTAGTTTACATGTAGTATATGAAACATTCTTAGACACAAAAGACAGCCACTAGTATGTAATTCATTTCTTGTAAACTAATCTTAATGCTTAAAAACTACAGTGGGCCCTCGGTTTTCATCGATAATTCTTAACAGAATGCTGTTCGAGTGCCGTTACCGAACGAATTTGTTCCCATAAGGGCAAATGTAAATTAGATTAGTCGTTTCAGACCCCCAAAAATACACTTACAAAAACACTTACAAAAATACACTTACATAATTGTTCAAGTTGGGAGCTGTTCGAAAACCGAGGGTCCACTGTACAGTGGACCCTCGGTTAACGAAAAAAATTCATTGCAGAAGCCTGCTCAAGTGCCATTACCGAACGAATTTACGTCCTTAAGAAATAATGTCATGTAGGTTAGTCTATTTCAGACCCCCAAAACTACACTTCCACAAGAACTTACAAAATTATACTTACATAATTGCACGATTTCCGGGGTATTCGTTAACCGAGGGTCCACTGTACTTAAGACTTAGACATAGACTATTAAGTTTTTTATGCACTTAACAATTGTATGTATATGTGCTCGACTTATGATATTTTGACTTTACGATGGTGCAAAAGCAATTACAGTGGTACCCCGACTTACGATATTAATCCGTCAGAGAGGGCATATTTTAAGGCGAAACAATCGTTACACGAATCAATTTTCCCCATAAGAAATAATGGAAATAAATTTAATCCGTCCAAGACTTCCAAAAGTAGTTAAATAAAATATTTTTTAGAACTTTTTGACATTAAATAATACAGAATTTAATGAAGAATACCTAAATACACATGTAAATATTGTACAATAACATGTCACTTACATTTATGGAAGAGTTGTTGATGTGTGGAGGACGGGAGGAGGGGAGAAGGTGGAGTAGTATGCTAGTGTTTGGAAGGGAATCCTTCCATTAACACTGCAGGTACCAAGTTCTTTTCTGGGGTTACTTCCCTTTTCTTTGAATGCCACTAGGACCAGCTTGAGAGTCACTGGACCTCTTTCTAACAATAAATTTGTCCAGGGAGCTCTGTGTCTGGCGATTCTTTAACACATCCCTGAAATGACACACCACCGTGTTAGGGTGGGTGATATTCATCCATAAATGCTTGCACATCACTCCATTTGGCACAGATCTCCCTAATCCTTGAAGAAGGCACATTCTTCCATTTTTGTTCCACCTCCTCCTCCTCCTCTGAACCATTGTCCTGACCACTGGTCTCTTGTTCCAGTTGCTGTTGAAGCTCTTGCAGATCTTCAGTGGTTAGCTCTTCCTTGTGCTCCTCCACCAACTGTTCCACATCCTCACCACTCACCTCTAACCCCAAAGACTTGCCCAATTCCACAATTTCTTCCACAACAGGCTCAGGCTCAGGCTCAGGGTTCTGAGGCTCAGCCCCAAAACCTTCAAAATCCCTCTCTAGGATACAGTCTGGCCACAATTTTCTCCAGGCAGAGTTCAAAGTCCTGGTAGTCACTCCCTCCCAAGCCTTACCTATAAGGTTTACACAATGCAGCATATGGAAATGTTTTTCCAAAATTCTCTTAGGGTTATATTCATGTCTGTGGTCACATCAAAGCACTTTTGAAACATTGCTTTGGTGTAGAGTTTTAAAGTTGGAAATGACCTGCTGGTCCATGGGCTGGAGGAGAGGAGTGGTATTAGGGGGCAAGAACTTCACTTTGATGAATTTAAACTCCTCCACAATTTTCTCTACCAAGTTTGGAGGATGACAAGGAGCATTGTCCATTATCAGGAGGCACTTAAGTGGCAAATTATTGTCCAATAGATATTTCTTCACACTGGGGCCAAACACGCCATTGAACCAATCTAAGAAAATGTCCTTTGTGACCCATGCCTTTTGTTAGACCTCCACATCACACACAAGTTAGACTTGCTGACACCGCATCTGCCAAACACTCTGGGATTTTCAAAAAGATACACCAGTAAAGGCTTCACTTTGCAATCACCACTGGCATTAGCACAAAGCATCAAAGTTAGCCTGTCTTTCATAGGCTTATGTCCTGGCTGTGCCTTTTCCTCCTGAGTAATGTAGGTCCTGTTGGGCATTTTCTTCCAAAACAGGCCTGTTTCATCACAATTAAACACTTGTTGGGGAGGAATTGTTCAGCCTCTAGGTACTCCTGGAATTCAGGCACATATTTTTCAGCCGCACTTTTGTCACAACTGGCTGCCTCACCATGCCTCACAACACTATGTATGCCACTTCGATTCTTAAATTTGTAAAACCAGCCTCTGCTGGCTTTAAATTCGATCACTTCATCACTCGTTGCAGGCATTTTCTTAACGAGATCATCATGCAACTGCCTTGCTTTTTCACATATTATTGCCTCCGAAACAGTATCTCCTGCTAACTGTTTCTCGTTGATCCACACAAACAACAACCTTTCCACATCTTCCAGCACTTGTGGTCTGTGTTTTGTGATCACACATGAACCTTTTGCAACAACAGCTTCCTTGATTTTACTTGAATTTTTCTTGGCCACAATGGTAGCGATGGTAGAAAAGGGTTTACCATACAGCCTGGCCAGCTCACTGATACGCACTCCACTTTCATATTTTTCTATTATCTCCTTCTTCAGTTCTATCGTACATGTATTTCTGTTCCTCTTTGCCACAGGCTTAGCACTAGGATCTTTCCTTGGACCCATGGTAGCTTATTTAGCAGTTGCAAGCACTAAAAACAGTGGAATAATGACAATATACTGGTATGAATGCGTGGGTGTGGGTGAGTGGTCGCTCTCGCTTGTAAACAATAGCACACTGACGCTCCCTGGAGTGCGCGCTCAGCTGGGCGCCAAGCAGACACGTCCGGTACGAATGTCGTTACACGAAGCAAACATCGTAAATCACAATCAAATTTTTTACGTTATAAATATCGGTTATCGAAAATAAAATAAGATGATAGCATCGTAACACGGGGTACCACTGTACAGTGGACCCCCGAGTTTCGGCCATAATTTGTTCCAGAAGGCTGCTCAAGTGCCATTACCGAACGAATTTGCTCCCTTAAGGAATAATGTAAAGTACTAGGTTAGTCCATTTCAGACCCCCAAAAATACACTTACAAAAGCACTTACAATAATACACTTACATAATTGTTCAAGTTTTGAGGTTATCGAAACTCGGGGGGTCCACTGTACTTTGGAGGTGAAACTTAAGATAATTATCCAGCATGAAGGCAACAAGTCCATAACTTGTATTCATTTATTTACTTTTCTGGTACAGTGGTCCCTCATGTTTCGGTGATTCCGACTTGGTGATTTCAAGTTTCGAGCGCTTTTTTCGGTCAATGTTTCCCTCGTCTATCGGTCATTCCCTCGACTATTGGTCCGTACCAAACCTGTCCACCTGCCCGCGCTTGCGCGCCTCGCCGCGCAGGATGCCAGTCTAGCGTTGTTTACCATTGAGAGAACATTACCCAGCCCACTCTTTCAAACATTTCACAATAAATTTATTCTGTTTATTGCTGGTTTAGTGATTGTCACTGTGAAATAAGTCACCATGGGTCCAAAGAAGCTTCCTAGTGGCACCCCAGTGGTAAAGAGAGTGAGGAACACCATCGAAGTGAAGAAGGAGATTGTAGAAAAATAGGAGAGTGGCATACGTGTGAGTGAACTTGCCAGGATGTACAACAAAAACACATCTACTATCACCTCTATTATGGCAAAGAGAAAAGAAATCAAGTAAGCTAATGTTGCAAAAGGTGTTGATATGTTAACGAAAAATAGATCGAAAACAGTGGATGAAGGTGAGAAGTTGTTGGGGGTGTGGATCAATGAAAAACAGATAGAAAATTGATTCAGAGGAGGAAGATGGACAGGGTGAGGTAGTAACTTCATCAGAGATTAAGGAAATTTGTTCTATGTGGACTAAGGTGCAGACATTTGTTGAAAAATACCACCCTGAGCAAGCTCAAACAAGCCACATCAGCAACTTGTTCAATGACAAAACCTTGAACCACTTCAGGAAAATGTTAAAGAGGCGCCAGAAACAGAGCACTCTTGACAATTATTTTTCGAGGCAGGGGTCCAGTGACTCTCAAGCTGGTCCTAGTGGCATTAAAAGACAAAGAAGGGAAGTAACCCCAGAGAGGGACTTGTTACCTGAAGTCCTTTTGGAGGGGGATTCCCCGTCCAAACACTAACCCCTCCCTCTGTCCTCCTCCCTATCTTCCAGATGCCAGCACTCTCTTCAATAAACGTAAGTAAATGTTATTTTAAATGTATAATTATAAATTTATTACTTTTTATATATATTTATAATTGTTTTGTTTATGTAAAAGTATAGTTAATCTTCACAAAATTAATTTTTTGTGAATATTTTTGGGTGGAAACGGATTAATTGTATTTACATTATTTCTTATGGGAAATAAGGTTTCGACTTTCAAGTAATTTGAGTTAAGGTCTAGCTCCTGGAATGGATTATGACTGAAAGTCAAGGGACCACTGTATTTAGTTACAGTAATTTCTTTATTTACTTATTCAGTGACAGTTATTTATTTACTTATTTATTTAGCATATCACAAGGAGGCTTTAGGAAGGGTAGGGGTGTGTAAACCAAGTGTTTACAGTGAAACATATAGGTGAACAGTATTTAGATAAGGGTAAAGAGGTTGTTCTGGCATTTATGGATTTGGAAAAGGCGTGGATAGGGTGGCAATGTATGGAATAGGAGGTAGGTTATTGAAAGCAGTGAAAAGTTTCTACTAGGATAGTGAGGCTCAGGTTAGAGTATGTAGGCGAGAGAGAGATTATTTCCTAGTAAAAGTAGGCCTTAGACATGGATGTGTGATGTCACCGTGGTTGTTTAATATATTTATAGATGGAGTTGTAAGAGAAGTGAATGCTCGGGTGTTGGCAAGAGGTGTGGGGTTAACCCTTAAACTGTCCACACGTAGATATACGTTCACTCGCGAAAGTGACCGAACGTACTATATCTACGTTTTATTTTACATTCGTTCAAATTTAGTGCAATAGGCCTGAGTCGCCTAGACATGAGAGAATGGGTCTGCGCCCTCGGGGATGCCAGGGTACTGCATGGTAGCCCCAGTTAGTTTCAGCTCCATCTTGGGTCAACATCATGGCACACCCCCGTGATTCACTCACGCCTCGTCGTATTAACACTCTACTATTCTCGGAAAGTGATAGAGAACGCGAGCTTAGTGGATTTGACAGTGATATAGCCACTAATAATCAAGGAATTAGTGAAACTATTGATGACAACCCAGATGACCCTCAGCCCATCACCTCTGGGGTGGCCAGTGTGGCCAGTGTGGCCATACCAGACCCTCAGCCCAGCACATCTGGTGTGGCCAGTGTGGCCACAGACCCTCAGCCCAGCACCTCTGGGGTTGCTAGTGTTACTACCCAAAGGCAGCTCCGCTAGAGGAAATTAGCATTTTCCATGTGTTATGATAGTGACGATAGTGAAGGTGATATAAGTGACGATGATGAAATCGATTTTATGCCCATAGACGATTCGTCGAGTGACAGTGATTATCATTATTCCCCAGTGAAACGTACTTATGGGCGTCATTACCTACGTTCAGGCAGTGTGCCATATGCAGTCAGAGGCAAGGGTCGTGGCAGTTCACGATCCAAACCCCAGCCACTGATAGTGAAAGTGATAATGAAGGAGAGTATGCTGGGATGGAGGAAGAGGTGGTGGGTGGCATGGTGCCTGGACCTCGTGGCGCGGTGTGTGGACAGACAAAGGACCACGAGGCACCCTCTCAATCATGTGCTGGCCCCACTCCCGTCCCTCCTGCTCCCCACGTCCCATGCCACAGGTCCACCCTGCACCATCTGATCGTGAATGGAAGTGGACTGAACATACACCATTCGTGCCACATCCTTTCAATTTTGATGGCAGTGGAAGTGGCATCATGCCACACTGTCCCATCACAAATGAGTCTACAGAGTTAGACTATTTTCAACTATACTTTGATGAGCCAATAATGAACCTGATTGTTACTCAGACCAACCTGTACTACCAGTATACAATGGACCATGCAGATTTTTCAGAATCGTCACGGCTGCGCAGGTGGAAAGATACAACTGTGGCTGAAATGTATTTATTCCTTGGCACTGTCATGCTTATGCCACACACTATAAGAACAATATAGCAAACTACTGGTCCACAGACCACTTCATTAGCACTCCAGTCTTCCGTGACCTCCTTCCCTGCAACAGATTCCTTCTGTTGCTGAGAATGTTGCACTTCTCAGATAGGAATACACCAAACCGAAATGACCTCCTCTACAAAATCCGGGAATTGTTTATGTATCTCAAGCAAAAATT